>JAREIK010002419.1:458978-525799 GCA_029783825.1 Sapria himalayana | reverse complement strand
GATACATAGATAGAGCAGATAGAAAGATAGAAATATAAGAGATAGACAGATAAAAAGATAGAAAGATAGACAAATAGGCATGTAGTTTGATATATATATACATAGATTGATTGATTGATTGATTGGTTGAGAGATATATATAAAAATAGATAGATAGACAGATAGATGGATTGATTGATAGAATGATAGATAGCAGATAGATAGTTAAATGATAGATAGATAGATTAGATCGATAAACTGATAAATGTTATAGAATATATATAGATGGCCTTTTAGAGAAATAGATAGATATACATAATATAAATAGATTCATATAGAAAAATAACAGATTGACAGACAAATAGATATATAGATAGATGGAAAGATAGATATGTAGGAAAGTAGATAATAATAATATATAATAAATTTAAATATATAGAATGATTGAATTATAGATAGATCGTATTTAACATATATACAGATAGATAGAAAGAAATATTAATAGATAGACAAATAGATATTAGTAGATATATATATATATATATAGACAATATATAGATAAAAGATAATATATAGATAGATTGAGAGATAGTCAGAAAACAACTTGACATAGTGAAAGAAAACAAATTGATAGATACATAGATTGAAAAAAGTACTATAGATAATAAATAAATAGAAAAATAGATATTCACGTAGAAAGATAGATAATAGAAAAATAAATAGAAAGACAAATAGAGACTAAACAGATAAATAGATAGACAAATAGATATATAGACATAAAGATAGACAAATAGATATATAGATAATTAGAGAGGTAGATAGATAGATATATAGATAGACATATATATATATATTGTTAGATAAGAGATTGATAGATAGATAGATAGAAACATAAATAGATGATTGCTAGATTTAGAGATAGATAGACAACATATTGACATTGATAGTTAGTTAGATAGACATAACAAAAAGATAGATAGACAAACAGAATGATAGATAGATAGATTAATAGAAATTATTATATATATATATACACATACATAAAATAGATTGATTGATCCCAAAGATAGATAAATCGATATAGAAGGCATATAGATAAATAGAAACATAGACATATAGATAGATAATAGATAGTTAAACAAATAAAACAAATAAACATATATATATATATATACATATATAGATAGATAGATAGTTTATATAATAGAAGGTATACAAGTTGATGGGTAGAAAGGTCCTTATGTAGACATGTAAACATAGGTCAACATGTAACAACTATCCAGTAGAATTGTAGACATGTAATAAGTAGAGAGGTAGATTGATAGATAAATAAATAGTATAATAGACTAGTAGATAGATAGATAGATAGATAGAGATACATATATACCCGACATATATAGAATTATAAATAGATAGTCATATAGATAGATTGAAAGAAAGAAAGATAGGCAAGTAATTAAATAGATAATAGATAGATAGCAGATAGAATGATAGTATTAAAGATAGAAAGATATAGATACATATAGTGATAGAAAGATAGTTAGATAGATAGAAAAAAAGATACAAAGATAGACAGATAAACATATAGACCTATAAAGATAAATAGATTGACAAATAGTATGATTTATAGATTGACAGATAGAAGATAAACAAATTTATATATATATTGATAGATAAATATTCAGATATATAGAAAACACAGATAGATAGATTGATAATAGATTGATAGATAGATAGTTAGATAAATACATAAAAAATATACAAATAGATAGATAGACAGATAGATATATATATATATATATATTATATATATATATATATATATATATATAGATACATAATTCGATAAACATATTGATATATAGATACATACATACTTACATTGATAGATAGATATACAAATATATATAGCTAGAAAGATATATTGATATATAGATAGATAGAAATATAGACATATAGTCAAATAGATAGAAAGATAGATAGACAAATAGACAGTTAGACAGATAGGGAGATTGATAGACATATAGATAAATAGACAAATAGATTAATAGACATATAAATAGATAGACACATATACATATAGCCATATAGACAAATAGACTGATAGTCAGTTAGACAAATAGGTAGAGAGAAAGTTATACAGATAGAGAGTTCAGCAGATAGAAAGATAGACATATAGATAGATAGAAAGATATATAGAAATAAATATAGACAAATAAATAGATTGACATAAAGATAGATATATAGATAAATAAAAATATACATAGATAGATAGACATATTGATACATAGATAGATAGATAGATAGACATATAGATAGATAGGCATATAGATAGATAGATAGAAAGAGAGATAGATAGCTAAATATATATTTAGATAAATATATATAGATAGATAGATAGATAGACAAATTGACACATAGAAAGATAGATAGATACATAAAAAAATATTTTGATAGATAGACTGATTGACAAATAGACAAATAAACAGATAAAAAATAGATAAATAGACACATTGATAGAAAGAGAAAGTAATAGATAAACAGATTGATAGATAGAAGGTTAGATAGATAAA
This sequence comes from Sapria himalayana, assembly GCA_029783825.1. Lineage (NCBI taxonomy): Eukaryota > Viridiplantae > Streptophyta > Magnoliopsida > Malpighiales > Rafflesiaceae > Sapria > Sapria himalayana. The sequence goes on along the minus strand of JAREIK010002419.1, from coordinate 523,247 downwards.
TAGGCATATAGATAAACAAAAAGATAGGTTAATAGAAAGATAGATAGATATTTAGATAGATTGATAGATACATAGATATATAGATAGTTAGATAGATAGCTAGCTAGCTAGATAGTTAGATAAATAGATTGACAGATAGAAGATAGATAGATAAATCGATTTATAAATATATAGATATACAGATTGACACATAGACAGAGATATTCAGATTGACAAATAGAAAGACTCGGTAGAACACATATATTTATATTATTGAACATGATATCAAAGTGGGGGAAATAAAAGTAATAATGCTGCCACCACAACCATCATTTCAACAAACCTTGCTACAAACCTTGATGTTTGTGTACAGATGAAGTGTTTTAGATTACTACAAACCCTGACGTATTTTGATTTTATGCAAACCATGCTAAATTCTACTTCATTATTTTGCAACCCTTACTATCATAAAATATAATACAGTAATATATATGTACATATATATTGTTGTATATATGTACATATATACTAATATATATGTACATATACATATATATTAGTATATATGTATACACTGGTATATATGTATTTGTACATATATACTCGGTAAATGTACATATACACTGTAGAGTATATGTACATATATACATGTATACATATACACTATAGTATTTATGTACATGTATGTACATTTACACTGTAGTGTATATGTAAAAGTATGTACATATATTCTTGTAAATACTTATACATATATACCAGTATATATGTATATGTACATATATTATATTTACATATACACTATAGTGTACATGTACATATATACTCAATCAAGTTCCACGTCTAAAATCACTTTGCTACTCAATGGATGTTTTCATGTAGATATCAAGAGAATAAGCAAAGTACAAACTAGTTGATAAACAAAATTAAATAGAAATGCATAATAGTCTATAGAAGTTCATAAATCAACCATGAAAGAAACATAATAGCAAACCTAATATGATTACAAGTTACAAATTTTATGAACATTTTTTCAGCATTCATTAGTTTAATAAGGAAAAAAAAGAAGTATGTGATGGCTATCATTCAAATCATACCGGATTTTCGAGGCTGGTTTGCATTGATCCATAGCACCAATACCTCATTTTAAGCAGCATCAAACTCATGAGATTTGTATGATTTCATTACCAACTCATGTAGCTGCCCCAAGTGTACCCAATGAACTGAGGGTGTAAATTATTAAACAAATTGGAGCTTATATTAGTCTCATTATTATAGAAACATTGTGATATGATTATAAGTTTCAAATTTTATGAATATTTTATCAGCATTCATTAGTTTTATATGAAAAAAATAAGTAATACTTGATAGTTATCATCCAAATCATACCTAATTTTTGATGCTGTTTGCATTGATCCATAGCTCCAAGTTATTATAAGTAGTTATACATATATATATATATACACACACACACAAAGTTATAAACAAATATATAGATTTACATATATGTATACATATATGTATACATATATGTATACATAGTTACAAATATAGTTATATTTAATTATATAGAGTATTATATAGTTATACAAATATTTATATATAGTTAAACACATAGTTAAACATAATGATGTATGTTGTTATACATGTAATTATAAATATAGTTACATGTGGTTATACATATAGTTACACATATAGTTATACTTATATTTATACATGTAGGTATATATATTTATTCATATAATTTTTTATATTTATACATATAGTTATGTATAGGTATAGATATAGTAAAATATATTTTTATATACTAATATATACAAATATATATTAAATTTAAGTTGTAAATTATATATTTAAATATAATTATGCATAAATCTTTTATAGTTATACATATAATAAGATATAATTATTGATAGTTATATGGTATTATACATATAGTATATATAGATAAAAATATTTTTATATAGTTAAACATATATTTATATATAAATATATTCATACAAATAGTTATACATAAATAGATAATGTTATAAACAAATATATAAATTTACATATATGTATACATAGTTACAAATATAGTTATATTTAATTATATAGAGTGTTATATAGTTATACAAATATTTATATATAGTTATACACATATAGTTAAACATAATGTTGAATGTTGTTGCACATGAAATTATAAATATAGTTATATGTGGTTATACATATAGTTACACATATAGTTATACTTATATTTATACATGTCGTATATATATTTTTACATATAATTTTATATATGTATACATATAGTTATCGATAGGTATATACATGGTAAAATACATTTTTATATACTAATATATAAAAATGTATATTAAATATATGTTGTTAATTATATTTTTAAATATAGTTATGTATAATATTTTATAGTTATACATATAGTCAAAGACAATTAATCATAGTATATGTTCCTATACCTTTGGGATCCAATGACAAAAGAACACAAACCAGAAAACAAACAAGCTCGGCTTACAACAGATCAGAGCAAAGAAAATGTGCTCTTGTATTTTAGGCATGCAATATATAAATATAAATATAATTTACATCCCCCGAGAAATAGATGATGTCACCGACATAACAGAACAAAACTCAGGCAAAGTAGTTAAAGATTAGATCCACATCTAGATATGTGAACAATATTTGTCTCATCTTGCTAAAATTGTTTTTGAATTGCTAGCTATGTAATTGTAAATCCAATCAAGCCCCTCATAGAGGCCCTCGCCAGAGGTAGCAAATGTGCTATGAATGTACCATTGACATTGGAGAAGAAAGTGAAGTCCTACCTTGTTAGTAATTTGAGCTACATTCATCACATTGGGAAGATCTTGCTTATTGGCAAACACTAGCAAAAGTACATCTCGAAGCTTTTCCTAATTTGGCATCCTATGCAACTCATCTCTGGCTTCAACAACACAATCTCTGTCATTGTTGTCCACCACAAATATGAGACCTTGGGTATTTTGGAAGTAATCTTTCCAGAAAGGGCGAATCTTGTCTTGACCCCCAACATCACACACAGTGAAATTGATGTCTTTCTATTCAACAGTTTCTACATTAAAGATAGTAGTAGGAATTGTGGTGACAATTTCACCAAGCTTCAACTTATATCGAATGGTCGTCTTACCGCCAGCATCAAGACTTAGCATCAAATCCTCATCTCCTTATTGGCAAACAGCCTACTGAATAGCTTTGTTAATGCCAACCACATTTATGTTAATAAATCTCAATCGCTTTGTCATATGGCAGTAAAGAGATCTAATGAGAGAAAGAAATAGAATCAATAGACCTCAAGAGATGGTCACTAGAGAGCAAGGTCAACCTTTATATGTTGTTATACCTATAGTATATATATTTAAAAATAAAGTTATATATAGTTAAACATATAATTATATATATATATATATATATATATATATATATATATATATATATATATATATTCATACAAGTAGTTATAAGTAGTTATACATTAATATATACAAAGTTATAAATAAATATATAGATTTAATTATATCAATACATATATGTATACACAGATACAAATATAGTATATATATATGTATACATATATATGTATACATTAATATATATATATATATATATATATATATATATATATATATATATTAATTAATATATATACATATATGTATATATGTACACAGATTTAATTATATCAATACATTAATATATATGTATACATATATGTTATATATAGTATATATAAATAAATATATAGATTTAATTATAAGTTGTTATACCTATAGTATATATATTTAAAAATAAAGTTATATATAGTTAACCATATAATTATATATATATATATATATATATATTCATACAAGTAGTTATAAGTAGTTATACATTAATATATACAAAGTTATAAATAAATATATAGATTTAATTATATCAATACATATATGTATACACAGATACAAATATAGTTATAATTAATTATATATAGTATTACATAGTTATACAAATATTGATATATTGTTATACACATATAGTTATAAATATTTATGTAGTGAAATATATAGTTATATATAAAATTTTTATAGTTATACATATAGTAAAATACAATTATATATAGTTATATATTATTATACATATGAGATATTTTGTTAAAAATATAGTTATATAGAATTACACATATAGAGTTAAAATATTAAATAGTTAAATAAATAGTTATATATAATTACTAATATAGTAATAAAATTAGTGTACATAGTTACAAATATAGTTAATTATAATTATGAAGAGTTTTATATAGTTATACAAATATTTTTAAATAGTGATCATATACTATGATAACAACACACTCTCATGCCCAATTGAATTACACCACTATAGAGAAAAAACTTATATCAACAATCTTTTCTTTTGGCAAGTTAATATCATATTTAGTGGGAACCAAAGTCATAGTATGTACTTGATATTCTATAATCAAATATCTTATACAAAAAAAAAAGATGTTAGTCCTATATTGATTTCATCGATTTTACTATTACACTAATTTGAACTAGTGATATTAGATAAGAAATGTACATATAATCAAAATTGAAAATATCTTATCAAGACTAGAAAAAGAAGATAAAAGAATTGTTGAAGAAGATATTAGATAGATTTTTTTATTTGAACAAAGTATAGTATTGAATGAAAATGTAACTTCATGGTATATAGTATTGAATGAACCTTATCATTGTAAGTCATACACTTATCAAATTTTGAGGCAAAGTGTAATAGATGCAAGATTAGTAGTATCTTGTAATAATGTCACTTTTTGCTCCTGCTCTCATGAATTTGTGGAACTTGTTAATATGTATGTGCTTAAGTATTTTTTTCTCAAAATTAATGTTGATATTTACATATATATGCATAAATATATATGTGCATATACACTGTCCTACACACACAGACCTTTATACATCCATATACATTCCTATACATTATATATCAGCATACACATTTTTATACTTTTGTATATATTCAAACATGTATCTACATTTTCAAAGTTGTATGTATTTACTTGTATGCATGCATATACTACGGTACGCCCACACAAACACACACATATACCTATATACGTATTGTATTTTTAAAGTTACACATGAAACTATAATATATGTGTGTGTGTGTGTGTGCGTGTGTGTGCTTGAGTGTGCATGTGTATGTGTAAATGCATTTAAAATTTTTTGATTTTGAATATTTATTTAAAATTAAATATAATATACATACACAATTTATAAAATATTGTAAATTCTTTATATATAAAACAAACATTTTTGTGTGTGTATGCGTGCGTGTGTGTATGCGTGCGTGTGTGTGTGTGTGTGTGTGAAAAGCATATTAATGCATAAAATGAAATTATGAATTAAATATATTAGCTTCAATTTTATTTAAATAGTTGTTTTTTTAATATTTATATTAAAATAACTATTATTATACTCATATAAATAAATGAAGTTGGCATATTTGTAAATTATTTTGTTTTTACAATTATGTTAAAAATGAAAATATAGTTAATAAACAAATAATATTGTTTTTGTTTTTCTAAATAATTTTTTTAAAAATATTAATGTCAATGATAAATTTGTAACCATTATTTATTGTAATTAATAAATTTTTAGAAACTTTAAAATTGAAACAAATATAATGTAGGGCATTTAAGACATGCCTTTAATATTTTATAAAAAATCAATTATTTTTTTAATTATCTTCAAACAAAATAGATTACTATAAAAATATATTAGTAAATTTTTCTACAAGTAATTATTTTTTTTATTTTATTCAAAATATATAAATTACCATATAAGTATATGAATTTGTTTTTTAAAATAATTATTTTTAAATTTTTTTTTCAAATTGAAAACATGACAATGTTTTTTTTGTAATTAATAATTACATTTAAAACATTGTTTATTAATAATAAATATAACATATTGAATATTATGAGATGCATATTTTATTTTGTAAATAATTTTATTTTTAAAGTTTTATCTTTGCAGATTGAAACTACATCACATATATATTTTAGAAATTTTTTATAATATTTATTACACAACTATATTGTTATTTATTTTGAAATTTACAACATGAATTTTAACAAATGAATATTTTATTAGAAATCAATTTTATTTAAATGATATTAAGTGAAACAAAAATACAAACCCTAAATATATTAAATCATAATGATTTATACAAACATATAAAAATACAATAAGAATACATTTAAGGTTGAAAAAAAAAATTTAAGTTCCTAAAATATATGGGAAAATGATAAAGATTTATACAATATACAAAAAAAATATGTATGAATGCGATGAATGGTATGAATGAATATTAAGTTTCTGAAGCGTGTAGTTATACATGTTTTAGATGTAGCTATATATAGTTTTTCATGTAATTATATATATTTAGACATATGGCTATGTATAGGTATTGATGTATATAAATAAATTTATATATAGTAATATGCTGATATACCTATTGTTAAATACATTTATATATAGTTATATATATATATATATATTTGTATATTAAATATATGTTATTATATTTATATATAGTTATGTTTATGTATACTATTTTTATAGTTATAAATATAGTAAAAATACACTTATATATTTATGTGTTATTACTCTTGGGTTCATCATATTTACATAATTTATTATTTAAATATTAAATATGTTGTTAAATACACACTGCTCACCACCAAAACCAACACCCATTTTGTGATTAACAAGAAAATCACAAAACTATCTAGTGGAAAAAACATGGAAATCAAGTCGGCATAACGACGGATGATTCACGAGTTAAAGTGTTGGCCTATAAATTTTAGCGACAGATATAGTCCCTAGCAAATATATTTAGCGACGGAATATCCATCGCTAAATTTAATATTTCTCTAGATTTGATCTTATTCATCAATGTATCTACCGATAGTACATAAATTATAATATATTCATTCATTGACGTTGCTTTCTCTCTCTCTGATCCTTCGATCATCATTTTTATACTACGACAAAGCTCTCTGAGTCACGGTATGTTATGTCAAGTGAAAAATCCTATCACTTATATAAGCTTAGTATGAGGAACAATGCGATATAATATCTGTAAGAAAATTAAACAACTCAGTCAAATTAACAAAAAAAGTTATGTTTTGATACATATATATTCCCGCAATATATATGTAAATATATACTAGCTTTTCACTCGTATATATATTACTATAGTATATGTACATATAAATAATAGTATTATGTGTACATATAAACTAGGTACAAATAAACTCAGTATATACGTACATAAAATACTACAGTATTAAATGTATGTATATACTGACTTTATTCGTACGTATATATCTCCTTTGGTGTTGTTGCTGCTACTCCCACTACAGTTCCTACCAATACAGCTATTGTAACTATCACAGCCATTACCACTGCTGCTGTCATCACTGTCACCTCCACTGCTACTACCGTCGTCACCGCCGCTGCCACCACTGCCACCACCACTACAGCAGCCACTGTCGTCGCTTGCCACGGCTACCGCTGATGATACTAGCTTTTTACATACCTATAATAGGCTAAAACTCTACCCATCAATTTTGGAGAAACACAAACATATTCACATATATATAAAAATAGTTTTAATAGACATGAACAAACAAAAATTATAGTTGAATGTCATACATTTTCAACAAAAAATTAAAAAAATAATTTAATATTTTAAAATTAAATTTAATAAAAATAGAAACTATAAATGAAAATTTAAAATTAAAAATAATTCATTCAATAACTTATTCTAATACAAAATTTTAAATAACTAAAACAAAAAAATAATAAAATTATATTACATCTTATTAATCAATGTATCTACAGACTGTGAATAAAGTCTAATCTATCAATGCATTGATGTTGTTTTCTCTCCCACTGCTCCTCCTATCACCAACTTTTAGCTCTGAGAATGTTGTCCAAGTCACGGTGCTTCATGTTTGTTGAAATATGTCTTTGCTTATACAAGATTCGTATAGGAAACAATGTGGTACCATATCTGTATGAAATTTAAACCACCAAATCAAATCAAAATAAAATAAATAAAACTATGTTTTGATAAATATATATTGCTGCAGTAAATATGTACATATATTCTAGCATTTCACTCGTACATATATTACTATTGTATATGTACACATAAACTACAATATTATGTGTACATATATATTGAGTACATTTATATACTCAGTATATATGTACATAAAATACTGTAGTATTATATGTAAATATATACTGACTATATACGTATGTATATACCGCATTTGTTGCCGTTGCTACTACTCTCGCTACCGATACCACTCCTGCAGCTACTGCCACTACTACGCCCACAGCCAATACCACTGCCACTGCTTCTATTGCCACTACTGATTCTGCCACTGCCGGTGCTGCCGTTGCTACTGCCGCTGCTGCTACCATAGCTACCGGTGTTGCCGCTGCTACCCCTGACGCCGCCACTACTGCGACTACAACTGTCGGTGCTACTACTATTGTTGCCAGTGCTGCCGCTGTAGCTGCAGAAGCTGATGCTGCTGCTGCCGTTGTAGCTACAGCAGCTGATGCTGCTGCTGCCACTACTGCCACTTCTGTCGCTGCTGCCGCAGTGGTAGATGCGGTCGCTGATGTCATGTTTGCCACTACTGCTGCTGCGGCCGTTGCCACTTTCACTACCGCCACTGCCACTTCCGTTACTGCCACTGCCACCACTACTGCTACTACCGAATATAGGCTTTTACATACCTATAATAGGCTAAAACTCTACCTAAAAAATTTAGAGACACAAAAACATATTTACAAATATATTAAAACAAATATTATAGGCACGAACAAATACAAATTAAAGTTGATTGTCATATAGCTTCAACAAAAATCCAAAAGATGTCCAGTAATTATCTTTAGAGATAAAGAGAGTGCAAAAATAAAATGTTTTTAGAATAATAAAGATAAGATAAGCTAGCCCTCTTTTTTATAAATTAGAAATTTGTAAATATGGGACTCATGCATTGGAAGGACCGTGGTAATGTCTAAATGCTTTGAATTAGGATTTTTTCTTTTCTCTCACATAATGTGTCCTGCAAAGATTTATAATTTGATTTATCATAAAAGCAAAGAACAAAACCAGAATAAAAAAAATGAAACCTATAAAAAATTTCATAATTATTTGTTACACAGTCAAAAATAAATAACAGTTCAAAAATAATTTTCATACTCAATCATCCTCATAATTTATAGGGAATGCTAGCATCTCTTGTGAGGATTCAAAGCTGGATCTCAGAATGCTCTCTGATGCACCAATGCATCTAACTGTGACTCCATATAGGACATCTTATACTACATTTCTTTTTTTATTTCTTTAATTTCTTGTATTTCTTCCATCAAATTAGTTATCTGCTCATCCTTCTTTTTCATTTTGGTCTCCAAAACTACTATACATTCATTTTTTTCTAATGCTTGTTGTTTGATCGCCTCATCCACCATTGCTGAGACAGATGAATTAGAAGCACAAATGCAACAACAAAAAACCACTCTCTTAGAGCCAATTCCGTACACTCGCTACTTCTTTATACCATCACATGACCTTCATAATTCCGTGGCACATTTCTATTCTTTGTATTGGCATTATCATCAAAATAATAAGAATAAAATGATGATACTTCTTTTACCAAATATGCATTACAAATTGAACCTTCAACTTTTGCCTTGTTTCTTACATTCAATTTCAACTTACTAAGATACCTACAACAACAATATTAGGTTTCAATTTAATTTAATTACAATAGTACTTAAAGTACGAAATAATAAAACACCGCAAATTATATGTATTTACCTCTCAAAAGGATACATCCACCTTAATTGCACAGACCCATCAATCCTTGCTTCATATTCCAAATGGACTAGAAAATGCTCCATTGAGTCAAAAAAACTCGGTGGGAATATCCATTAAAGCTTTCAAATAATAAGTGGAATATCATTCTCCAGCCTCACTATGCAATCTATTTTGATTGTGGTTGTAGTTAGCTATTTGAAAAACAAGCTTAGTTCTGTAAGGACCTTCCAAACACTTGGTGGATTAATTCATAGAATGGAATTGGTATTAATCTCTGCATAAATACATGACAGTCATGAATTTTCATTCCAAATAACTTAAGATTATTCATATTCATGCATTTACCCATATTTGACACATCCATCAGGGAATTTTAAAATTTTAGCCCATTCACACAATATCTATCTTGCCTTGTTATCAAGTGTATAGCAAGCTTTAGGGAATTTTCATGTTTCCTCATTCAGTTTCAATTCAGGATGCTGACAATAATCATTCAGCTCTTGTCTTGATTTTAAAGTGTGTTTTATCTTTTTGTCTACATTAAGGATAATGTTGAAAACATTATCAAATATATTTTTTTCAATATGCAAAAAATTTAAGTTATGATGAATTAAATTGGACTCCCAATAGGTCAAGTCCCAAAATATAATACGTTTCCTCCAGCAAAATAATTTGCCTATTGGTCATTTACTTTCAGTAGCATCCTTTTTAGTTACCTTCTCCAAACCCAAATTATGAATCTCTGTAATAATTTCATCTCCTGAATGAACTGTTGGTGCAACTTTCATCACAATTTTATTTTTTTCGAAATGCAGTTCTATTTCTTCAAAATGGATGATTCATAGGTAGAAACTTATGATGGTTATCAAACCATGACTGTTTACCACTAAATTTGAGGGTAAATGCATCAGAATTTATCATGCAATACGGGCATGTGAATCGTCCTATAGTACTCCTGTCATACAACATTAAATATGCAAAAAAGTCACTTACCGTCCACATAAGGGATGCCCGCATAATGAAATTTTGCTTCTTTGAGATATTATATGTATTTATGCCAACATCCCATAAATGATTTAACTCTGCAATAAGATATTGTAAGAAAACATCCAGCATGTCACATTTCGACTTTCTGCTGCAAAATCTTGATGTATATAATTAAAATGCTTCCAAGCATGTGAATTTGATGGATGATGCATTACCCCTTCTTCAACCTCATGCTCGAAATGCTACCTCATATCATTTGTTGTAGCATTTGATGCATATAGTCTTTGTAATCGAGGAATTAATGAAAAATAATACATCTTCTTAAAGACAACCTTCAATTTTTTTTTGCGTTTATACAACACGAGGTGCCTTCCTAAATTGAGGATGGTCACAAAACTTACAGCTAATTAAATAACTATCACCACCACAATATAACATGCATCTATTTAAACAATAATCAATTTTTTCCCCTGGTAGACCCATTCATCGTAGTAACTTCTTAGTGTTGTAAAAGTTGTTAGTGATCAAATTATTATCTAGAAAAATCTCATTCATTAGTTCCGTCACCTGATCAAATAATTTCTTAGACATATGATTTTCTGACTTAATGCTCATTAGTCGAGCCACAAGTGACAATTGCGAATGTATTTTATAACCAGGCTAAAACTTTTTATCTGCAGCTTTAAGCATTTCATAAAATTTCTGAGCTTCAGGATTAAGTGGTTCATCCATGTAATCCATATTGAAGTCAACACCAGCAGCTTCCATGATCATTCTATGGTATGTGTTTGATGATTCTTCACCATAAGCAAATGATTCTAATACCCTCATTTTGGTCAATATTCAGAGCCATTGTACTTTACTTATGATAAATCCAAACAAAATAATTTGGCACAAAGCCATATTTTCCCAAATGATACCTTATAGTATTTGCATCACGAAAAGGAATATCCTGACACTTTCAATGATTACATGGGCCCTTATTTTTTTCACCATCCATCAATCTCAATTGACTACTTGCAAAATTGATGAAAGTTTCAAGCACGGTCAAAAATATTCATTCAAAAATCAATTAATAACCCTTCGGTACATCCACTGAAGATCTGAGCTCATTTTGCCCTATTTTATTTACAAAAAAAAATGCCCAATCATTATTATAAATAAAACATTATATTACTTCAAAATATACAAATAATAAAATAAAATTACTTATAGATGAATATTTAAAATTTAAATATCATGAATATCGAGGTAATGCATTTGCAGAATCTACATTAATAGATAACATAAATTTTAGTACGATAAAGATTAATAGACATCAGAGTTATGCTAGACAAAGGCTGAAAATTATGATAATGCACAAGAAATGAAAGCAAAAAAAAGACATTTAATGTATAAAGGAGGAGTGGAAGATAGAGAGAGAGAGATACATAGAGTGTGCAGTGTTAGAATCAAAAATTATATAAAAGAAAATAAAATTTCTTCTATATAAACCTATCAAATATTATATCTTTTGTCATACATAAGTTCATATTTGAGCCTGAGGCCCAAGGGCTGGGTTTTGGTAAGAGTATGACCCTTATTTGTATTATATCATATATGAGATTGATCAACGGACATTCTAATGCTATGTGCTTACATATTATTGATATTATATCTTAAGCCATTTTATTTCAAGTTGGTGCAACAAAATAGTATTATCCCTTATATAATTATATGTTAGGATACATATAGTAAATGTAGTTATAAATAGTTATAGTTAGTTTAAAATGTTGTCTATGTAATTTGTTTTTACTTAATAATCTATTTTAATATTTTCATGTAAGTGTAGGAAAGAAAATAGTAAAAGCCCGGGGATGCAGCAGTAGCACAATAACGAAGGTCCCGCTGTCCGGTTAGCGGGCCGAAATTTTTTGGAGCAGAGCCTGGCCCGTTGCAAGATCCGACCCGCTTCAATTAAATGAACTGGATGTTTATTTTTTCATATAAAACGATTTGAATTTATTTTTCGGGTGGCTATTTTTGACCAGGTTGAACTGTTCATCATCCCTCTCCTCTCTCTCTGCGTGATTTTGCGGCTGCTGCGTGCTGCATACCGTAAGAAGTTCTATTTTGGTTTTAATTTGTAACGCATAAGCATTTTTCTAGAGGAGGTAGCTAGTCGTATTATGCGACTAGCGAACCAAATTATTTCCTGTGTTGAATTCTCGTTTTTGATTCTGTCTTGGATGCTGTTGGATTGGGATATATATATTGCTTGTTTCTGTGTTTCTATTGTTTTCTGTTTCTTAATCTCATTACCCGTGGAAGTGCAATTACCCAACATAACATATAATTATATATAGATATATGCATACAAGTAGTTATAAGTATATAAAAATAAATGTATGCAAAGTTATAAATAATTATATAGATTTACATATATGTATACATAATTAAAAATAAAGTTATATTTTATTATATAGAGTTATTTATAGTTATAAGAATATTTATATAATGTTATACACATATAGCCAAACATTGTGTTGTATGTTTTTATACATATAATTATAAATATTGTTACATTTAGTTATAGATATAGTTACACATATAGTTAAACTTATATTTATGCATGTATGTATATATATTTATACACATAGTTATATATAGGTATAGATATACTAAAATACATTTTTTATACTAATATATAAAAATATATATTAAATATATGTTGTTAATTATATATTTAAATATCGGTTATACATTATTAATATAAAATTATGTATTGTTATATGTTATTATACATATAATATATATAGTTATACAAAATTATATATCTTTAAACATTTAGTTATATATATATATATATATATTCATATGAGAAGTTATATTTAGTTATACATAAATATATACAAAGTTATAAACAAGTATATAGATTTATATATAAGTATACATACTTGTGGTTATACATATAGCTACACATATAGTTAAACTTATATCTATACATGTAGGTATATATATTTATTTATATAATTTTATATATCTATACCTATAGTTATGTATAGGTATAAATATCGTAAAATACATTTTTGAATACTAATATATACAAATGTATATTAAATATAAGTTGTAAATTATATATTTAAATATAGTTATGAATAAAGCTTTTATAGTAATACGTATAATAAGATACAATTATTTATAGATATATGTTATTATACATATAGTATATATCACTATATATATTTTTATATAGTTAAACATATAGTTATATATAGATATATTCATACAAATAATTATACTTAAATATATAAAGTTATAAATAAATACATACTTACAAATATAGTTATATTTAATTATATAGAGTGTTATATAGTTATACAATTATATATATATAGTTATACAAATATTTATATATAGTCATACAACTTCAATAAATATCTAAAATATGGCCTGCAAAGATGTTTAGAGAGAGAGAGAGAAGAAGAAATACTATATTTCTATAATTATCCACACGAGTAGAAAATTACTTTCAATGGTCATTTACTACTGCTTCTATAGTGAAGAGATGTCCTACTAAAGCATCATAAATTTCTTTCATATATCCGGATGTCCATATATATATATATATATATATCGAAAAAATGAAGATTAATACATGAAAATGAAAAAAAAGATGATATCCAAATAATAATACTCAATAATAATAATATATAACTAAAACTCGTTCCTTTGTATAATTAATAAAAATGATTGATGAAACTTTACATATCGAGTATTCCCATAAAAAATAAAACAACTAAATAAAATAAATTAAAATCATAATAATATAATATTATGAATACAAATTATAAAATGACATTATCATTTATTAAATAAAATAAAAATTCACTTATAAATACAAAAAAAAACTATAAATACTCTTAATCTATATGAATCATCTCATCCCATTTTCTCAAGATAAAAAAAAATATAAAAATAGAATATGATTCTCAATAGTTTTGAAATTTTTATTTTTATTTACAACTTATTAATGTTCTTTATAATTCATTTTGTTGTATTTTTATGATATGTTACTTTTTTTTATTATATTGTATTGATGTTATTGTAATTATAATAATTTATATTTATTTTATTAAGATATGAAATAATATTTAATAATATATGTTATTGACTAAAAATTAATTAGTAAATATGTTTATATCATATTAAACTATAAAAGTATACTCGCAAAAAAGAGTACTCGCAAAAAAGAGTACTCACATATATTCGCTAGTACTATAAATTAATGTTTCATTAATGATACATACATTTCCATAATACTTTTCAGATTTTCTTATATTATTTATTACTATTTATTACAAGATACAATGGCCACAAATTTTGTGAAACATGAAACTTAGATTCAAGCTTGTAGGTTACAACTAATAGTTATGGTACTCAACTAATAGCTACAATGTTCAACTAATAAGTACTCCTCATATTTATTAATTTTTTAAATTGTTTAAAATAAACATATTGGAGCACAGAAAAATTACCGTGTGTAAAAAGATGATGTTATTAAGACAGTAGAATAAAGGGTGTCCTGACTAATGTTGTCATAAGGAGAATACTCTTGTATGGCATGAAATTCATCAATGTTACAGAGATACCCAAACTATTCATAATCGACATTTTTTAATGGTATAAATTAAAGTTATTATTAATTTGGTAGAAGTCGAATTGTTAGAGTAATAATAAACTACATTGTTGTGGCTAAAAGCATAAATCAAAGTTGATAAAACATTATTTGGTAGAAAAAAATTTATTGTGTTGCATGACATTGTGGGGATTAAAACATTAAAAATTTTTAAATATTTTTAATAGTTTTATATCCTCTATCAAAATCAAAAATATTATAGAATAAAATATTATACTTTTTTTATCTACCTACCCTTCTCCTAAACTCAACCCAAAATTATTATTTGGCTCATATATAAGCTATGAAGCTTCATGATTAGAGTAGGTAAAACTCACGTCCCAACATCTGAACAACATGTTACAATGATAGCACCATGGAAAACATATCCAACATCTATGAGGATAGGACTCATATTTTTAGTGTTAGAGTATTCATCATCTTGTGCGGATCAGTCTACCAAGTTGTTGGTTCAGATTTTTATTACCATGCTATTTGTTTTTAAAAATATTATTCTTGATAGAAATTATGTACAAAAAAGTTTGGTTCATATATTTTATACTATCTTAGCTTGAGTGTCCATGACACATTGCTATATGGTGATCTTATTATATCAGTATGAAATCATTATTTTAATATTACTAAACTTGATTCAACAAGTTCACTCATCACTAACACAAGAGAGATCACAAGGAATCACACACTAAGAGACATCTTTTGAAGGAATATTGAAATTATTAGAAATATAAGTGTTTTATTTCAAGAAACATAAACATGAAGTTATTATGTTTGAGATAATTTTGAGATAAATTTAATTTACAAAATGTTAGATACATGATAAATATAAATCTTTACACACACACACACACACACCATGATAATCTTTGTTAAAGATAAGTGCAACCATAAGAATATAAATGAATAATGTAGGAAAATTACAATAAAGTCTATGAAAAAATTAAAAAGAATAATTAATTTTATATCATATGTTGACTTACAAGCTTATCACATGCTTACTTGCATGAATAGCATGTGTTAGTATGTATGATTTCCATGTATTGGCCTACATGAGTGACAAGTATTGATTAATTGCTTACTATGTGTTCTCGTGCATTAATGCCAAGTGCTTGAAAGTGTGCTTGTTATATGATGATGTGTATACCTGCCAAGGATTGACTTGACATGTGAAAGCTATGTGTTGGCTTACTAAATGTTGCTTCAAAAATTAAAAAACTTGGAATCTTGCCTATAAATAAAAGTGATTTGGAGTTACTAGCACACAACAACACATATCATGAGACCATTTCAGAGTGAATTGAGAAACTCTTGTTCAATTATTTTCAATTACATGTGTGAATATTAGTGTGTTTTCTAGAAGTTGGTAGAATAGTTGAAACTGATTCAATCGAGTATAATCAATTTAATTTAATTTGACATGCTAAACAATTATTTTATCTATTTTATCTATTTTATTTATTTTATTTATTTTATGTATTTTATTTATTTTATTTATTTTATTTATTTTATTTATTTTATTTATTTTATTTATTTTATTTATTTTATTTATTTTATTTATTTTATTTATTTTATTTATTTTATTTATTTTATTTATTTTATTTATTTTATTTATTTATTTATTTTATTTATTTTATTTATTTTATTTATTTTATTTATTTTATTTATTTTATTTATTTTATTTATTTTATTTATTTTATTTATTATATTTTATTTTATTTTATTTTGAATTCAATCATTACTCATTTTTGAATATTTTCTGTAGATATCAAGTCGGCATACCTAAGTATGTATACTAGTCATGTATAAAATACACTTAATGTTACTTTAATTATTATACTTAATGAATTAATTATAGTTATTAATTATTTATTTAATTATCGAAAAAATTATTATACTTAATGAATTAATTATTTAATGTTACTTTAATTTAAATTCTTTAATTTCTTAAATAAAAATTTTAGAAAAATTGTTTGTATACTTTTTTTAAAAATTAATACATCATAAATATAGTTATTTTAGTCCTTATTAATATAATTCTTTTTGTATTTTTATATATTTTTAATTAATTATTTATAATATCAATTTTTTTATTTTACGATTAGAATGTGTGTTTCAAGGAGTGCTCATCTATAAACTAATAACATAAATTTAATAAACAAAATTAAATAAAATTTTAATACAAATAATAAATAAAAAAAATTATATAATTAAATAATGGCTAGGGAAATACCATCACTAAATTCGTAGCTAAATTAATAATTTAATTATTTAGAAAAATTTCATCCCTAAATCCATCATAAAATTATAGATTTTATTTTCTCCTGAAATTCCATCACTAAATCCATCACTAATTTATGGATTTTATTAGTTAGGAATATTCACTCGCTAAATTAGTAACTAAAATATAGATTTTATTACCCATGGATAGTCCGTCTCTAAATCCATCGTTAAATCATGGATTTTATTAACAAGGGAAAATCCATCACTAAATCCGTTGCTAAATCATGGATTATATTAGCAAGGGAAAATCCATCACTAAATCTATCGCCAAATCATGGATTTTATTAAAGAGGAAAAATTCATCGATAAATCTGTCGCTAAATCATATATTTTATTAGCAAGGAAAAATCTGTCGCTAAATCTGTCACTAGATATATCGCTAAATCATAGATTTTATTAGCAATGAAAAATCCATCGCTAAATCATGGATTTTATTAGCAAGAGAAAATCCGTCATTAAATTTGTCTCTAAATCATGGATTTTATTAATAATAAAAAATTTATCGTTAAATCTGTAGCTAAATCATTGATTTTATTAGCAAGGGAAAATCCATCACTAAATCCGTCGCAAAATCATGGATTTTATTAGCAAGAGAAAATCTATCGCTAAATCCATCACTAAATCATGGATTTTATTAGCAAGGGAAAATCTGTCACTAAATCATAGATTTTATTAGTATGGAAAAATCCGTCGCTAATTCCATCGCTAAAAATTAGCTAGGGAAAATCTGTCGGTAATACCATCACTAATTTCATGCTTTTATTAGCGAGGTATATTCCATCACAATATTCATCATTAAAATCCCCTCTTTTTTTGAGCAGAATTTATGAAAATTTTCCATCACTAATCCGTCGCTAAATCCATCACTAAAATCCCCACTTTTTTTGAGCGGAATTTTCAAAAAATTTTCTCTCGCTAATCTTTCACTAATTTGTTGCTATTTTTTTTTTCAAAAAAAATCATAAATCTGTTACTATTCTCTTGCTAATCTCTTACAATTTAGCTAGTGATTGATCCCTAGCTAAAATTTCTTAGCTAAATTGATATTTTCTTGTAGTGTTGTCTCTGCTCAAGTGATTCCCACGCACAAACAAGTTAGCGAATGCAAGGTTCATGCACTGCTAAGTTTGAAAGAAAAATAAGTTCTCATAAACAGAATGCCATAGAAGAAGCTCTTTAACAATGATGATGACATGCCTAATTGGTGCCCAAAGGACAATGAACTTTTCAGTCCATCTACTTTAAAGCCTACTAGGCCGCCATCAACTCACATTCCAACCTCACTTGTTGCAAGTATTTTGATTGTTCCCAGTGATTGTATGGCACTTCCATCTTTACAAGTCCATCAGCAATGGGTTCCCTGATCGGTTTATCATGCATTTTTTTTGCCTATTAATTTCAGGGTGATGCATGATCTTGCTAAACCTAGTGAATATCCATTTAATAACTAACATGCATTTGCAACCTTGGCATGACCTATTTGATGCCAAGATTCAGGTTATCCTCCTGGATGGAGGGCCAAGATGGCATGACTCTAGATGGGTAACCTTGAAGTACATCATGTTTTTTAACAGAAGTGTATACAAATAAAATTGTTGGATGACTGCCATCCTGTTTTAGCCTATTATTATTTTCTTTCAATGATAATAGTGTGAGTAATGTATATGGAACCTGTTAATTTATTTGTTGTTTCTTGTTGATAGGATAGATGGCTTTAGATATTGTTGATAGCTGTTTATTTTTTGTTGGAAGTGTACATGCCCTAACATGTATGTACATGAACACATGGGATTTGTATTATGAACTAGCATAACAGTGTTTGAAAGTAATTTGAGGTTAAGAATCGTTTTTCCAAAAAAAACATACAACATTATGTTTAACTATGTGTATAACTATATATAAATATTTATATAACTATATACAACTCTATATAAATAAAAATAACTATATTTGTAACTATGTATACATTTATGTATACATATATGTAAATCTATATATTTGTTTATAACTTCGTATATATTTATGTATGACTACTTATAACTACTTGGTATGAATATATCTATATATAACTATATGTTTATCTATATATAACTATTTATAACTATATACCATATCTAAAATAACATATAACTATAAATAATTGTATCTACTATATGTAAAACTATAACAACT
The DNA here is from genome assembly GCA_029783825.1 of Sapria himalayana. Classification (NCBI taxonomy): domain Eukaryota; kingdom Viridiplantae; phylum Streptophyta; class Magnoliopsida; order Malpighiales; family Rafflesiaceae; genus Sapria; species Sapria himalayana. The sequence goes on along the minus strand of JAREIK010002419.1, from coordinate 503,239 downwards.
TTGTACATTCTTATATTTAAATTTATAATTTACAACATATATTTAATATACATTTTTATATATTAGTATATAAAAATGTATTTTACTATATCTATGCCTATACATAACTATATCTATAAATATATAAAATAATATGAAAAAATATATATACATGCATGTATAAATATAAGTATAACTATATGCGTAACTAAATGTATAACTATATGTAAAAATATTTATAATTACACGTATAACAACATATAACATTATGTTTAACTATATGTGTATAACTATATATAAATATTTGTATAACTATATAAAACTTTATAAAATTAAATATAACTATATTTGTAAATATGTATACATATATATAAATCTATATATTTGTTTATAACTTTGTATACATTTATGTATAACTACTTATAACTACTTGTATGAATATATCTATATGTAACTATTAGTTTAACTATATATAACTATTTATAACTATATATACTATATGTATAACAACATATAACTATAAATAATTGTATCTTACTATATGGATAACTATAAAAACATTATACATAACTATATTTAAATATATAATTTACTACATATTTTTAATATACATGTTTATATATTAGTATATAAAAATGTATGTTGCTATATCTATATAAATACAGAACTATATTTATAAATATATAAAATTATATGAAAAAAATCTATATTTCTACTTGTATAAATATAAGTATAACTCTATGTGTAACTATATGTATAATCACGTGAAACTATATTTATAATTACATGTATAATAACATACAATATTTTGTTTAACTATATGTGTATAACTATATATGTATAACAACTTTAATAGTGTTATATGTATTAAAGGCTAAAGTTATAGTGCAGATGAGAATCATGAGATTGAATATTATGGTCAACTCACATAAGTTATTGAGTTGGAGTATCTTGGACTCCAAAATAATAGGATTGTTATATTAAAGTATGAGTGGTTTTATCATACACGAAATATGGGTGCAAAGATTCATTCGGATTATAAGCTAGTGTATGTTAACCATAAACACAGATTTAATCAATATGAGCCATTTATTATGGCAGTTCAAGCCACTAAGTATATTTATTGTACATATTTGAGTTTATCACATGATGAGTGTGATAGGCGGATAATTTGCAAAATTAAAGCTTGATCAAAGTTTGAAGTACCAACATCTCAACATCTCATCATATCTTTATTATTTATTCTATGTTTTTATTTTTTGTATAACAAATGGCACCTAAAGGACATGGTCGTGGTAGAGGTGGACGTGAATGTAGTAATGGACCAAATTCATCTAGTATTTTACACCATGTAGCAAATTTAGTACCATCTCATACCCACCATATCCAGACTTCAACATCACAATCACCATCTCCATTTCCATCACCATCACCATCATTGACACCTTTACTATCAGCTTTATTAGATATAATCCCACCACTCATTTTCCTTCCTGCTCACACTTTTTGTACATTACCATCTTCTACATCACATTTTACATCAATAGTTCCCCTATTTACAAAACCATCGACATCATCAAAGTTGTGCCTTCCTCTACATTCAGTGCTAAGTTAGTAATTGAGATTGTGGATTGGAGGTGTAAGAAAGATATAAAAATTACTTGAATAAAAAATTATGATGTTTCTGTTAGTGGTTTTTTTATATATAGTTATGATTCATTTTTTTCAATGTTATTTATTTTTATAGTTTTATTCCATCTAACAAGTGTTCGGCTATAATTAAAAAGTCTTTCAAGAAAAAGATTGATTCTAAAACATTCTAGTGGAAGAAAGTTTTTGAATCGCCAAAAGAGTCTAATTTTAATGAGTTTCAAGCAAAAATAATGAAACAAAAGCATTGAAAATTAATTATCTAATTAGTTAACTATTATGTTAGTTATTATTCAAGTAGTAAATAATTATGCCATTGTTATTAATATAAATTCTTTTGTGATTTTTCTATATATAGAATCTGTGTACATGGCTACTCAAATTTAATGGAAAGATAAAATCATTGTGGGAGAGAAAAGATGCTGAATGGTATTCTGATTTTGTCCATTATTTGAAGAATATAAAGAAAGGCTGGATTTTATATCCAATGATGATTGGCCCAAGTGGTTTAAGTATTGGGAGAAGCCATATGTGAAAAAAAATCAGATATTTCCAGCAAATATCGATGAACTGAGGTAGCTAGACTAGGTACAGAAATGTCTCGCTACACAGGAGGGTCAAAGTCAAGCATTGAGCATGCTCGAGATTTGATAAAATTTTAAATTTTTAAACATTTATATATATAGTGGTTTTCCTAATAGTCTAAATAAATAAAATCTATGCGTGGTTTTATTAATATTGTTAAAATTTTCTATAATTTGTTATTTTATGACTTAATAAATACATACTCTAGGCTGAAAAATTTGGTCGATATTTCAATTTTTATGAGATTTTCAGAAAGATACATGTGAAGAAATTAGATGCTCAGTATGTTGACAACAAGTCTCCAATGATTACTATAAGAATCTATTATATTAATAAAATTTTTATAGTACTACAATAAATTTTGAAAGTTATTTGGAATGCAAAATATTAAATTTATTTTATGTATATCTATAATATTATTTTTTTTCTATTTTATCATAGGAACTAATTGAGGAATGTGTGATAGCTGCTTTTAAACAAGGTGAGGGTTCTATCAAACTTCAACCAATTGACAATGATCCTATCTATTTAGAGACCATAAAAGGTCATAAGAACTAGTGGAGTGTATGGCATCAACACGAAGGGAGTGGAATTTTATTGTAGCAGACGTGCTTCTAATTTATCTATCACAACAATGGTGGATGAGGTGGTCAAACAACAAGTAATGGAAACAAATGAATGTTTTGAAGTTATGGAGACCGAAATGAAAGAGAAGGATGAGCAAATATCTCATTTGAAGGAAGAAATGCAAGAAATGAAAGAAGAGATTGATGAGAAGATTACTCTTTTGAAAGAAGAAATGTAGGAAATAAAAGAAGAGAAGGATAAGCAGATTACTCATTTGAATGAAGAAAAGCAAGAAATTAAAGAAATGAATGATGAGATGAAAGAAACTAAGAATTTAATGCAATAGTAGACATCTTATATGGGGTCATAGTTAGTAGCATTGAAGCAACAAATATCATTCCGAAATTCAACTACAAAACCTCGTAAGAGAGGCTAACACACATTCAATAATTAATTATGAGGATGATTTCGTATTATAATTATTTTTGAACTGTTTTTGATTTTTGTCTATGTGAAGCAAAACAAGATGATATATTTTTTGAGGTATCAATTTTTTTTATTCTAGTTTTGTTCTTTGCTTTGACAACTAGCTAATAATGAATCTTTGCTATACATCTAATGTGAGATGCATGAAATAATTTTGATTCAAAGCCTTCAGACATTGTCATGGTCCTTCCTATGCATTGGTCCCATCTTTGTCAATTTCCGCTGGATCAAAAGGAGGCCAAGCTTCTATTATCTTCATTATTTCTGAAGCATTTTATTTTTGCACACACACACTCTCTCTAAACATCATTTCTAGACATCTTTTAGATAGTTTTTGAAGTTGTATGACTATCAACTTAGATTTTTGTTTGTTCATGTCTATAATTACTATTTTTATAGATCTATGAATATGTTTGAGTGTACTAAAATATTTTGGGTAGATTTTTAGCCTATTATAGGTATGTAAAAGTTTTGGCTGGTCCACTTGGTGTTAGGAATAGTACGTTAGCTTCTGAAGTTGTGAGTCGAACATAAATTTTAGTCCCACGCAGATGCAAGTTTGTTCTTGACACTCTTATTTTGTGTAGTTCTACGTTGGCACTGTTCAAATCTGTGACTACTTATTATCGGTCATTTTGTGAATTAAACTATTGAAATGTTAATATCCATTACGATTGCTAATGAAATTCAATTAAATGTGTTCATTTTGCTTGTTCTCATTCTCTTGCATGATTGTAGTTTCATGGATGATGATGGGCTGAACATGAGGAACTATGGCTATTAAGAGCTATTTTTCTAGGGCCATCTTGGTCTACAACTGATCGATAGCATGGGAGACCAAGACACGAAGCCTTTCTTACCAGGAAGTGATCTTAACAACTTAATGGTTAATGCCAACAATTCATTCAATCCCCATGAATGCATTGTCTCCAAAACTTCTCTTTCACTGCAATACATGAAAGATGGCTGGATAAACTAGAAAGATTAGCCCCTAAAGTTTTGTGCCTTCTTTATGAAGTATAAATGGGATAATATTAATTTGTTGCAATTTTGTGTCATCTGAGGCTATGTGATTATTTTTATGAGTGTATATATGTATGAATATACTATAGTATATTTGTACATATATACTCAGTATCATATATACTGCAGTACATATGTACATATATACTCAGTATCATATATACTACAATACATATGTACATATATACTCAGTATCATATATACTACAGTACATATGTACATATATACTTGTATCATATATACTATAGTATATATGTAGATATACTGAGTATATATGTAGATATACTGAGTATATATGTACATAAAATAGTGTAGTACATATTACATATATACTATAGTATATATGTACGTATATACTAAATTTGATGCCATGATATCTAAGAAATTTGACTAGTTTTTTAATTCCATCTGAATTTGATGCTTGCATGATGATGCCACAAGAGAAAACTGGAAAAGTAGATTAAAAAGTTAATGATGAAGGGACTGATTGACCCAGAAAAAACTGATTCCTTCTCTTTGTTTCTTGAAAGTAGAGTTGTTTCCTTTTGCTTGTACAATGATTTTGAAAGAATTCTAGAAAATACTTATGGCATGTGCATTTTGTGAGTCCTACTTTTCTTTTCTTTTTAGATACTATTTTTAAGATTCTCATCACTACTAATAACTCCTTTTTTTCCCTTGCAATTGTGTAGGATTTTGAATCCTTAACTCCAAATATTCTTGCAAGAACGATTGAAACTGTGGAAGGTAGTGGTCTAGTTATTTTACTACTTTGAACCCTACCATCACTCATGAGTTTGTGTACCATGGTCATGTTGAGTTACATTTCATTTCTCATTATTTACTTAAACGAAAACATGATATGCATTCTTTGATCATTGAATTAGAATGTCTCTATTGTTCCGGACATGTAAGGATGTTAATGAGAGATTTAGAAAAGAGTCGCACTCTGAAATAGTTTCTCGGTTCAATGAGAGGTTCCTCTTATATGTGTAGATAAGAGAAATTCTAGTATATCTCTTATACGTACATACTGAGTATATATGTTCATATATACTATATACTGTAGTATATATGTACCTATATACTATAGTATATACGTACATATATACTACAGTATATACATACGTATATAATGTAGTATATACGTACCTATATAATATAGTATAATGTACGTATATACTCATTATATCTACATATATATTATAGTACATGCACAAAAATACTATAGAATTATATGTACATATATACTACAGTAATATATGTAATTAGTGAAATGCTAGTATATATGTACATATACACTATAGTATAAATATACATATATACTACAGTATTATATATTTATCAAAATAGAACTTTTTTTATTTATTATTTGAATTGATTGAATGGTTTAATTTTCGTACAGATATGATACTACAATGTTCCTTATATGAAGCTTGTAGAATTGAAGGGATTTTTCAAAAGACATGATGCCCCACGACTAAAATAACTTTGTCGCAGCAGAAAGATGGTGATCAGAGGAGATGGAGGAGAAAATGCAACATCAATTTCACGGATAGATTATACTTTATGCAATATCATTAGATACATTGATGAAAAAGTTTTATAAAACTTTTATTATGTTTTTGTTTTAGCTATGCAAAACAAGGGTTGCGTAGAATGTATTTATTCAAAATTATTATGCAAAAAATATTTTTATCATCCTGTGTTGCACATAAGCATGGTAGAGTGCTCCATTTTTCTATGTTCAAGTTTCTTATTGTTTTGTTGATGGTTACCATTACTGATGATCTATCTCTATTTCATCTGTCAATTGTTTTGTTAGCTTGTCAGCTCCGTCATGGCGGGGCAAAGCAACACACTTATAGACCTTGAGACCGGGAGAGAGTTCTGGTTACAGGGAGGCAAAATGCAAAATTTGATGCACCAAGCCTAGCTCGTGGCTTGTCTTACAGGTTTTCCTCTAAGAGTTTTCAGAGATATTTTCCTAAATTTAAATAATATTTACATTTTTTATTTTTATTGATAGTGAAATTTTGTGACATCTTTGTGAATTATAAATGGGGTAATACTAATTTGTTGTAGTTTTGTGTCATCTGTGGCTATGTGATTTTATATATATATACATATAATATTGCAGTATATACTTACATATATACTATAGTACATATGTAATATATATTGAGTATATATATATATATATGTATATATACTAAGTATATATCTACGTATATACCAAGTACATATGTATGTATTTTCTGAGTATATATGTACGTATATACTGAATATATATTTACGTATAATATTATAGTATATACGTATATATATACTAAGTATATCTACATATATACTATAGTATATCAGTACATATAATTCTACCATATTATATGTGCAAATATACTGAGTATATATGTACATATATACTCAGTTTAAATGTACATATAATACTACTGTATATATGTACATATACTATAGTAATTTATCTACCCAGTGAAATGGTAGTATATACGTATATATACACTACAGTATAAATGTACATATATACTACAATATTATATATTTATCTAAACATATCTTTTTTAATTTATTTATTTTGATTTAATTGATTAGTTTAAATTTCATACAAATTTGGTACCGCAATGTTCCCCATATGAAGCTTGTAGAAGTAAAGGGATTTTTCACTAGACATGATGCACCACGACTAGGATAGCTTTTTCGGAATAGAAAGATGATGACCAGAATAGCTGGGGGAAAGAAAGCAATGTCAATTTCATGGATAGATTAAACTTTATACACTATCATTAGATACATCGATAAATAAGATATAATAAAATATTGTTATATTTTTGTTTTAACTATGTCAAATATTATATTAGAATAATATATTAACTGATTTTAATTTTTGTTAATTATAAATTATCATTTATAGCTTTTGTTTTTAATCAATTTAATATAAAAACATGAAATTATTTAAATTAATTTTTAAAAAAAAAATAAAATAGTGAAAATAATTTTTTGATTGAAAATAGCAAGGGAATTTTCTATTGGTAATTTAGCTAGGGATTTTTCTTTTGCTAATTTAGTTAGGAAATTTTCTGAAGCTTCAAATTAAGGTAAAAATTAGATAGGGAAATTAGTAATTTATTAAGAGTATTTTCCGTTGCTAACATTTTTTAGCTATGGACTATTTCCCTCGTTATATTTTAGCAATGAGAACTTTAGCTTGGGAAAGGTTCCATCATTATTCCATCATTATATCCACTTTAGAAATAAAAATAACCCATTGTGCTAGAAAAAATTCCCAAGCTATTTGGGATTTTTATTGTAGTGGTCTATCAATCTTTCAATTATTCTCTCTATCAAACTATCTATTAATTTGTTAATCAAACTACGTATCTATATGTCTATTTGTCTTTTTGTTGTCTGTCTATCTATCTTTCAATTTGTTTGTTTGATTTTCTGATTATCTATCTACATGTCTGTATATCTGTATGTTTGTCTATCTATCTGTCTACATACTTGACTGACTTATTACATGGCTACATACCTATCTATCTATCTATCTATGTGTGTGTATATCTATTTAACTATCTATCTATCAAACAATCAATAAATCAATCTATCTATCTCTCTAACAATCTGTCTATCAATTTGTCTATTAACCTATCTATCTAAATGTCTATTTTTCTTTTTTTTGCCTATCTATCTATATTTCTATTTTTTTTGATTGACTTTCTAACTATCAGTCTACATGTCTGTCTATCTATGTGTTTATGTGTCTATCTGTCTACCTGCTTGACTATCTTCCTACTTGTCTACCTGCTTGTATATCTAGATAGACAATTAGATCATCTATTTGTCTATCTATTTGTCTATCTATTTGTCTATCTTTCTGTCTATCAATTAGTCTATCTATATGGCTATCTATCTGTCTATCTACTTTTATATCTATTTATCTATTCTATCTATCTATTTGTCTATCTTTCTAAATATCTATCTATCTGTCTTTCTATCTGTTTATCATTCTATCTATATATTTATTTGTGACTCTATCTATCTATCTATATGTCTATCTAGCTTTGTATCAATCAATCTATTTAACTATCTATTTGATTATCTTTATTTTTATTTATTTATCTACCTATTTGTCTATCTATCTATTTATTTATCTATATATCTACTTGTTTATCTATCTTTATATCTATCTATCTAATTTTCTGTCTGTCTATCTATCTATCTATCTATATCTTTATCTTTCTATCAACATATTAATCTATCTATCTATCTGTATATCAATCTATTTACCTATCTATCTATCTATTTGTTTATCTATCTAGCTATTTGTTTATCTATCTATTTGAAAAATAATCTATCTATATATCTATCTATCGGTCTATTTATTTGTCTATCTATCTATTTATCTATCATCTATCTATCTATCTAACTATCTATGTGATTATAAATCTGTCTATCAATCTGTCTAACAATCCGTCTATTAATCTTTATATTGATTTTCTTTAAATATGTCTATATATCTATGAAAATGGCTATCAATCTATCTAACTATCTGTATATCTATATATATATATATATATATATATATATCTCTCTCTCTCTCTATCTATCTATCTATCTTTCTTTCTTTCTTTCTTTCAATCTGTCTGTCTATATATCTATATATCTATCTGTCTATCTAACTAATTATCTATCTTCTATCTATTTATCTATATATATATCTATTTATCTATCTTTCTATCTATCAATATATCAATCTATCATTTTGTATATAAATATATCTATCAATTTATCAATCAATCATTTTATCAATATGTTTATCAATCTTAATATCATTTTATCTATCAATCTATCTATTTATGAATATATATATATATATATATATATATATATATCTATATCTATATCGATATATCTATATGTCTATCTATCTCACTATTAATTTATCTATCTATGTGTTTACCAATATGTGTATCAAACTATTTATCTTTCATTTTGTGTGTCTGTCTATATAAATATTTATCTATCTATCTATTTGTGTGTCTATTTGTCTATCTGTCTATTTGTCTTTCTATTTGTCAAACTCTTTTTCTATCTACCTGTCTATCTATATATCTATCTATTAATCTTTCTATCTCCATATCTACTTGTCTATCTATCTATCTATTATTTATTTATCTATCTTTCTATTTATCTGTCTATATATCTGTCTATCTATCTATCTATCTATATAATTGTTTATCTATCTATTGATCTATGTTTTTCACTATCTTTATATCTATTTTTCTATCTATCTATCAGTCAATCTACCTTTCAATCTATCTCTCTATCTCTCTTTCTCCCTATCTATATATGTGTGTATCTATGTGTATATATTTATTTCTATCTTAATATCTATCGACATGTCTATATATCTTTCTATCAACTATCAATCTATATGTCTATCTATCTGTCTGTCTGTCTATCTGTCTATCTATTAGTCTATCTATCTATCTATCTATATTTCTATATATCTATCTATCTATCCATCTATTTATCTTTCTATCTATCTATTTCTCTATCTATTTATCTGTCTATCTATTTTTCTTTATATCTAACTATCTATCTATTTTTCTATCCATATATCAATATAACTATCTAAATGTCTATCTATTTGTCAATATATAGTTATATCTATATATCAATCGATTTTTAATCTATATAATAATATTTTTGTTCATGTTCGTGTAGATGTAACACTACAAGAAAATGTTCATTTAGCTAGAAAATTTTAGCTTGGGATCAATCCCTAGCTAAATTTCAAGGGATTAGCTAGGGAATAACAAGGAATTTATGATTTTTTATTGAATGAAAAATTTGCAACGGCTTAGTGACAGAATATTTTATGTAAATTCCGCTCAAGAAAAGTGGGGAATTTAGCAATGGATTAGTGATGGATTATTGACAGAAAATTTTCTTAAAATCCGCTTAAAGAAAAGTGGGGAATTTAGCGAAAGATTAGCGATGGATTAGTGACGAAATATTTTTCATAAATTTCATTCTAGAAAAGCAAGGAAATAAAAAATGGATTTAGCGACGGTATTTTCCTAGCTAATAAAATCCTGAATATAGCGATAGATTTAGTGACGGAATTTTTCTAGCTAATAAAATCTGGAATTTAGCGACATATTTAGCAACAGAATTTTCCTAGCTAATTACATCCGGAACATAGCGATAGATTTCAGCAACGGAATTCCCTAGCTAATTACTTCTGGAAAATAGCGACGAATTTTATCGACGAAATTTCCCTAGCTAATTACATCCCGAAATATAACGACAAATTTAACGACAGAATTTCTCTAGCTAATTACATACTGAATATAGTGACAGATTTTAGTGATAGAATTTCCCTAGCCAATTTCATCCTAAATATAGCGATGAATTTTAGTGACAGAACTTCCCTAGCTAATTAAATCTATAATATATCGATGGATTTAGCGAGGAAACTTTTCTAGATGATTAAATCTGGAATATAGCGACGAATTTAGTGACAGTAACTTCCTTAGTAATTAAATCCCAAACATAGGGACGAATTTAGTGATGTAATTTCACTAGCCAAAATTTAATTATTTATCTTTTTTAATTTATTATCACTTTTAATATTTTATTTAATTTTGTTTATTAAATGTATGTTAATGGTCTATAGATGAGTGGTCCTTAAAAGACACATTCTCCTCGTAAAATTATAAAAAACGATATTATAAATAAATAATTTAAAAAATATAAAAATATAAAAAACAATTATATTAATAAGGACTAAAATAACTATTTTATGATGTATTAATTTTTAAAAAATTATACAAAAAATTTTTCTAAAATGGTTAATTAAGAAACTTAATAATTTGTATTAAAGTAACATTAAATAATTAATTCAATAAGTATAATAATTTTTATCAATATTTTACAAATTAAATTAACATACATTAAAATTTATACTAATATAAATGTAAAATAATTCATTGTATGATAAAATAAAAAATATTTTTAAAAATATTTGAATTGACGAATAAACTAATAAATTTTAATATTATTATAATGTATAAAAAAAATTTTATGATTATAGGAAACTTTTAAAAAAATAATTAATACTAAATTTGAAAATCTTTAATTATAATAAAAATTTAAATTTTTTTATTAAATTTAAAAGAAAATAAATTAATATTTAAAAATAAATACATAGATGTTTTCCCCTACTAAAATTTATAAGAATTAAATAATTGAGTAATATTTTTACTATTAGCTTTTAATATTTAGTCTTTATTAAAATAAAAATTATAATTTTTTTAATTATCTTCTCACTTTAAGTAATTTTTAAAATTTTTAAAATTATAAATGATATCAAATAAAATAAAATTTTATGCCTTTAAAATTATTCCATATTATCTTTATAAAAATTAATATGAATTCTTAGAAATTTATAACAATAAAATATATATATATATATATATATATATATATATATTAACATAAAGAGTGTTTTATAACACTTTGGTGTGTGGCTTGAATACCAATCATCTTTTCAATTGTGCCTTGCTATATGAAGTTTGTAAATTTTGTAGCCATTTGATTTTTTTTTCTAGTTATAAAGATAAAAATCTATTTTTTGAAGTTGTTTATATATTTATTGTTTAATTAATTTTATAATAATAAATTACAAGGTGTTTGTTTTTCATGTGTACCTTGCTACACACACATTAGCTTTGTTGAAATATTTTGATAATAAATAAAAAAATGAGTCTTTATGTATTATAATTATTTATTATTTATTTAGCTATCTATACATATATGTAAATCTCTATATATGTAATAAATATAGATGTATAAAAATATATAACTATATGTAAATCCTAAATTTAATTGAAAAATGAATCTTTATGTATAAAAAAATGAATTGAGAAAAAAAAAGAGTCTTTATGTAAATATAAGTAAATCTTTGAAAATATATCAGAAAGAGATTTATCATCAATTCAACTCTAACATATATGTATAAATAAATGAATTGAAAAATGAGTCTTTATGTAAATATAATTATTTATTGTCTATTTAGTTTTATATAGTTCATTTTTTATACATATATGTATAGAAAATTGAAGTTTACAAATATATGGGTTTCAACTCTAACTTACGCTTAAGAGCATCTCCAAGATGCTCGGTGTTCGCTTCTATAGTTTATCTCATCTTATCTATAAACCCTCACCATACTCCAACTCCAACGGGCTTCGATTCTTGAGGGGGCATCTAGAAGACAAAACTTCTCTCTCCGCAATGTGCATGGTAGTGATGTCGATCATAAAGAGATTTATCAGAATGCAGTCATCTTTTACCAGTAAGTAATTTCATTAATTTGATTCTGATCATGTAATGCAATTCACATAGAACTCATGTGATTGCTCAGCAATAATCATACGCAACCCAAAACTTTGTGCACTAATCTTTCCATGCTAGTGTCTGTGATTCCATCTCCATCTTTTTCATAAGTTTGAAGAACTCTAGTCGGGTATCAAAAGAAAAGTATGCCCTATACTTCGTTTCTGGATGGTTTTTATTTTTTTTGATATATATTGTTCATATATATACACACACTTTATGCATATAGATCTATTGTATATATATATGTATATATAAATTATATATATATATATGTGCACACACAAACACAATATATATAGATATACACATGCACAGAATATATATATATATATATATAAAAGTATGTATGTATGTATATTGTATATATCATATATATATATATATATATATGATTTATTTATATGTATAATATAAAAATAAGAAAATAAAAATTAAATAATATTTTTGATTTTATAAAAAATGCAAGTTGGATTCCTATTTAATATAGACTCATAGTGTATATATATATACATATACTTGCCACATATATATTGTATATAAACAATATATAGATAGAACATACATATACATACATACATACATACATATATATATATATATATATAATTAAAAAATAAGAAATATAAATTATAAAATATATATGATTTTTATAAAAAGCAAGTTGGATTCTTATATGATCTAACCCTTTACCTATAGTCTTTCTTTTATATATTTTTTTAAAAGAGGGTTGCTGGTTTTTTTAGATACATACATACATACATATTATGATAAATGATAGAATCAGGTTGATTATTTTCAATACACCAAGATATTATTATTTTTTCAATTTGTTGTAAGAAATATCAATTTTTTTAATTTAAAAAACAAATATAATTTCTATTTGTGATACGTAAACATTATTTTTTTTATATTAGTTGAGACACAATATTGTTAGTATGAGTATATTACCTTCTTTGACCCTAGACCCTCAAGAATTTATAAATGACCCAAAAGATAAGATGAGCTAGGTTTGAGTCGGACAAAAAAAATTGTTAAACTTAGTACCACTAAACATTAATTATTCATTTTCCCAAACCAAGTATAAATTTCCCATTTATTATTACCCACATGATTTATTAACATTTTCATTTCATATATATATTTTAAAAAATATTCTCTTTGTAAAACACAACTTTTACAAAATATATATGCACTTTATATTTATATTTACAAATAATTACTCCTTAAATCTATGAGAATCACACACACACACACACACACATGCATGCATGTAAGTAAGCATATATATATATATATATATATATCCATATTTTTTTCCATGAAAACATCTACCTAAGTGAATTGAGTTTTATTTTCAAGTTTCAAAACTTTCATAAGAAACACATGCGTATACACGCCCACACACACAAACACACATACACCACAAGTGTATGTGATGAATTATTTTCTTGTTCTTTGTAGTTGAAAAAGATGACTTAAAAAGAACCTAATTTTTTAATTGCAATTTTTCAATGTTTTTGTTGAGGAATAATTGAGGGAGAAGTTTTTGAAGAACAAGAAAAAATAAAAAAAACAAAAAAAAAATTTACAATGTAACAAAGATAATCTAGTATCATTTAAGTTTATGGAACACATATATATCAATGGCGACAATTATAACACATAGTTGATAAAACAAATCAGCTAAAGTTTTTACACATGTTACAATCACTATGCTAAGTGCTAAGTGCTAACAATGTCTAATCTATCATCTGTGGGAACCAGCGGGCAGTGAATCAAAGAAGTCCACCGGGACAAAAAAATTCCAATCCAACGGCTTGAAACACATGATGATGATTAACACAGAGACCACTTCTTCTTTTTGGCAAGTATATCATATCGAGTGATTAAATGTATTTTAAACTTCATTCATTCTCTCTCTCTCTAATCTCTCTCTTCTACATCCAAAATTATTGAATCTAAAAAAGATTATGATTTTATCTCCTAACTAGAAAGTAATCACGATTTAACTTTTATTATTTAGAATAACAATGAATAAACTAATGCAAAATTTTCAAAATATTAACAATTTTAAAATCACAAGTTAATTAAAATTCAAAATAAAAAAAATTAAATTTTTTCAAACTTTAAAATCTTCTATCTTTTATGCATCATTGCCGTTCAACACAATCAGACATGGTAGTGCAATTTGCCGTGCTCACCGTGCCTTGTTGGGCTAGTGGACAACACCACCATGCTATGTTGTGAAAGAATGAATATGCCAGCATGTGATGACCTATTTAACACCTCTAGTCTGAATTGAATGCAGGCTATTCTGGAATAAACACAGGTTAACTTGGAAAGAATGCAAGCTAGCCTGGAACAAATCGAGGCTAGCATGGAACTCTAGCATGGAATGAATCCGAGTTAGCCTAAAATGAACCTGAGCTAGCCTAGAATGAACTCGTGCTATCCTATAATGATGTCGAGTTGGTCTAAAATGAATCCAAGCTAGCTTGGAATGAATCCGAGCTAGAGGTGTGAAGTGGGCCATGCCATGCAGGCATGGCCCACTTTTTCTGAACATGGCCATGCCGTGCATGGCATGGTTAAAATCCCATTCCATACTAGGCATAGCAGCCTGATAGGCACAACAAAGTGCACAGACGTGCTTGCCATGCCGAATGACAGAGAGGAAAACTAGAAAAAAAGTAATCATGTGACCGAATGTTTTTAAAAAAATAGACCGGCCCGTGACGAGGCGGTCAAATTTAAAAAAAATAATAAAATTGCCCATAAAGGTTTACCATGCGTTGGCACCGACACAAGGCACGACTCATGCCGGCCTAGCAGGCCACAAACCATGCCTCGGGGCGGCTCGGCCCGAGGCACGATTCTGGACCGTGCCATGCTGGGCCAGGCACTACTGATCTGGGTCATGCCCGGGCCGCCCGACTCATTTGACACCCTTATTCCAAGCTAGGCTAGAATGAACTTGGACTAGTCTAGAATGAACCTGGGGCCAACTCAAAATGAATCAAGCTAGCCTATAATGAACCCCTACTAGTATAGAATGAATTCATGCAGTCATGCTAGCCTAAAATGAATACATGCTAGATTGGAATGAATTTAGGTTAGAGGCATGCATTGTGTGCAAGCATGTCAAGGTTTGGCTTGACATGATCCTGGCAGCTGACAAGCCATACCAGGTTGCCATTTTCAAAGCCATGTAATGCTAGGCATGACACAATGGCAAGACTAAGCCTAAAAAATGACATTCCAATTGACATGTCCTATTGGATATCTCTATGCAGATTATTTCTAACTGTGGGAGGCCACCAATGAAATAAAAATCTCTATGATGACTATTTATCAAGTTTAGAAAAAAATATTTTAATAATCAATATAAAATATATGAGTAAGCCTACTGACAATACATCTTATCTTATGATAATTTATCTCCTCATCTAGATATGTTTTCATAATGAACACCCACCTATGACATATCTTAGAGAGGCAATCATAAGACATTATATCATCTTAAATGAGATAATATTTGAGAATGAGACATGAGTATCACAGTACAAAAATACCTATACAATATGATGATGGGTAGAAATCTTCACATTCTTTTGAAGAGTGATTAGAAGATTAATATCATAGGAATTGAAGATCAGAACACATGGCTACAGGGGAGACTTTAGATGCTCTGAACATGCCATGCGTATCCCTTCTCAATACAAACTCTAAGTTTTGTACAATCAAGTCTTATAGTCTCTAAATCATCATGAGCCAGAATTAGAGTAGACCCGAGGATTACCGAGTTGTATGGACTCGAGAGATATTTATTTTTTTTGTGAAACTTCACTCTTTCCTAAAGTTAACTTGATCTATACTTATTGGTCAATATGATGATTTATATAAATATTATCATATAGTGAAGCAAATTCAATTGAAACTAATGAGTGATCATCCCACCTCAATGGAGGCTTAGGAAAGACTAAAAATTAATTTACTCACATATATTATCTGGACTCTTGTTTTAGGCTTGTTTAAAAATGAGTCATACTTAAAAAAGTATCAAAATTTACTAATACTCAATTAGATTCTGGTTAAAATTACTAGCATACTTTTTAGATACTAGATTAACCAAGAAAATTAAATCTCAAAGTACTAGGTATTACCTTATCTTGTCATAGGAAAAAAAGATGAAAAAAACAAACACTCCAAAATACTCTGAAAGATATGAAATAATTTCTTTTTCCAAAAAAAAAGATTTAAAAAATCATATGATAAGAAATGATAAAAAAAATATTCAATTGATAAAATAGATTTGATTAATACATCTCTGGAAGACTATTTCAAAATACTTCGATTAAAAATCTGAGTTGTCTCAATCAAATATCTATTCATCATTTTAAAAATCTCATTCCATGATGATGTGTCCGTACATGAAGTCTGCTATATAACCTAAAGATTCATACATAAAGTATGAAAACTATCTGATACATTATTACTTCTACTATTTTTTTTATATTTTCATTAAGATGATTTTATATCTTTTTTAGAAATGACTGAAAATAAAAAAAATATAATTTAAAAAAAATGTAATTTAAAATTAAAAAAAAACAAGTAAAACCTATATAATTATCAATCTATATGATAAAATATCCTAACTTCTTTCTAATTTTATCTCTAGTGAGCTTTCATTTTTCTTCTAAATGTATCACATTGAATGAATACTTGCTCACACAGATCCGGCTGACAAAAAAAATATCTTACTAAATATTTCAAAGAGAGATTTAATACCAGACATGAGCAAATATCTAAATAATAATCAAAATCGACATTATTTATTTAATATGTATTATTTTAATTGTTATTATAGTTTCCATTTGTTTATAGTTTTACAATTTTTTTTATTTGTTGTTTATTTTATTACATATGAGAATACTCGACATATGAGCTGTCCCAATTCATATTGCCCATTATATAAGGATACATCATTGTACATTATTTTTCATGGGTAGTATTGATATTTTGAATTTATTTTCAGCATGTTATTAAAGCCAGTACCATAAAGAACACAAATACTATGTTTTGTAGAGAGAGAAGTGCATGTAGATAGTAACATCACAATCACAAATGCACTGTGCGTAACATTGCATGCATGTACAATACCTCTTTCCAAAGAAGGCACACATAATGTGTGCCCTCCCATCTCTCCATCACATGGCCATTGCATGAGATGTGCGTCGATGCCAACTACATCAATTTAGATGGTGCAAAGTGTAAAGTGTAACAATGTGTGCAATTTCATATGCACATGTACATATTCGTGTGCAAGTGTGTGACAGTGTGTGTGCATGTGTGTGATAGTGTATGATAGTGTGTGCGCAAGTATGTGACAGTGTGTGATAGTGTGTGTAAGTGTTTATGTATTCTTCAATCATTTTTGACTGGGTCCTTTCAAATTTTGAATCATATAAAAATTATTTAGCATGTTTTCTAGAGATTCTAAAATTAATTATTTTATTTATTTTTCTTGATTATTTTAGTATATAAAAAAGTACAAGTATTTTTCATTAATGTCTAGGATAATATTAAAGAGTGATGAAATATTTTTAAAGCAAAACTAATTTTTTAGTGAATTCAGGAAGAATAATAATCTAAAGATTTAATCAGACTCATTATTTTTCCTCATTCCCCTATAACCCCACTTAAATTTCCAATTATAAAAGACTAGAGAGGATCACCGCCAGCTACATATGACCTTATTGGATCAAATTATGATTACCAACCTATGAGTATGACATCATCATTTGCTCTGACAAATATAAATCATATCAACTTTGAATAAAGTGAGATTTCCACGGAAAGGTAATTTACCTTGAGTTCAGATGACACAATAAATAGTCTAGTAATTTACTATAGTTCCTAGTGACGAGTTGAAAACTAAATAATTTAGCACCCATAATTTAGAATTTATACTAAGAAAAAGAAACATGTGCATCATGTAGGAATTATTTCTATTTCACTTTATATCATACTTTTCAACATTATTTTATAAAATAGTAAAATAAATAATTTAATACAAATATTTTAAAAATAATCATATATTAAAATATATGTATCAAACAGTTATAACATTTACTGTTTGAATCATAAAATCATACATTAGAATTCCCATGTTACAATCTTTCACAAAAATAGGATTATAAAAAAGAAAGAATAAATATTTAATTGAAATATTTTAAATAATCTATAAATCAACCAAAAATTAACTCATCAAATAGTTACCCTCTTATATTATTTCTTACATTATACTCTATCAGATCATGCATAATGGAGATACAACATTTAACTTTCCTCATAATTTTTATAAACATTTATTTTTTCATAGTATCTCCATAAACATAAGATGAAACCAAAAACTTTGAGTTTAATCTTTTTTAGTTACTTTAGTATATACAAAGGATCCACATTTTATAATAAGAGCTTGATATAATATTAGTGAGTACTAAAATTATTTTTTGAGCATATTTATTTTTTAGAGAGTCTGAAGAATAAGAATCCATAAAACATATTTGGATCCATTACTTTTACTTACTCTTCTGTTATCCCACATAGATTGGACTTCTAGTTAAGTGACATGGATATGTATTAGCTACAACTGAACTTATTGGTTTAAATTATGATAATATTCGGATTGAGTCATTATATGTATCAAAAAGTATAAATCAGATTGACTCTGAAGAGAGCCTTAACTTTCAATGAGAGAAAATTTACATTGAGTTTAGATGATTCAATAGACTACGCGGATATATTCTATTTCTTGATCATGATGATCCAAAATTTAGGATATTTGACTGCCTAAGAATTAGAGTTTATACTAGGAGAAAATGACAAATGAAGTTGTAGCTTATTTAGAACAAATAATACCTCCCAAAGAGCTAGATAATCTTATGGCCAGTGACTCTAATCTTAATTTTTTGATCTACTGACTGGATTAAAAAATTATTAATGTTATACATAAAAATTGACATAATGGTGAGACATGCAAATAAAATATCATCATGATTCATGCCTAGTCTAGAAGTCGAACTTCAAGGACAACCCTACATTTTATTTGCTAAGTTCTAAATTTCTAATTATTTTTTTAATTTAAAATATTTTATATTGTTATTCCTATTGGTTGACATAAGACTAAGAATTCTATGATAAGTAGATCAAAAGTAAATTTGCATAATAGAAATTATTTTAGAATGTTCCAAAAATCTAACCAGAATACTCGAGTTAATAATCAATTTCGTCACATCTTCTCTCACAAATTCATTGCGATAAATAAAGGTGGTCAATTAACCTGATGTTGTTCCAACTTCAAAGATCCTATAGCTCATTTATGTTTACCTGAAATCTTCATTGACACTCCAACTATTTTTTTTTAATGTTGTTAAGTACATACATATTACTAAATTTTGTTTATTTTTATGTTTCTCACGCAAATGAGTGAAAATTATAAGAAAGAATCTAGTTTCAAATATGAACCTTTCAGTCAAGTTATTATTATTATTCTATATGTATCATTTTTTTATGTATGAGATTGAATTGAAAGTAGTAGAAAAATAATAATACATTTAAATTATTTACATTTTTTAAATATAATTATTAATCTAAAATATACTAAATAAAATTAATTCTTTAAACATAATCACAATGTAAACCTTAAGTTTTTGTGTGAATTAAATACTTTAGATATGTACCTCATATTTTTGTGCCTGAAAGTCAACTACTCATGAAACTAACACTTACATGACATACAAGACAATTTAAAATTATAAATTATTTAACATAATAGCACAAATAGGATACAATATGAATATAATAATAACAAAAAGAGAACAAAAAATATAATATAAAAATAAAAATAAAAATATATCAATTAAATATTTATAGAAAAAATTTTTTATTAAAATTTATTTTTTTATTTCATATATTTTAGGGCAGAAACTCAAAAGCAATCAAATTTTTACAAATAAGTGGTCAAATGCAATCCAATGGCTAAAAAATATTTTAACCTATAATGGGTATTAATATTTTAGCTAGCAAGGCAACAACAACCTTTAAAAAAAATAACTAATTTTTCTAAAAACCCTGTGCTAATGGGTCATTCTACATTGTCATGCACACAAGCCATGCCAAGCCTAACACAAGTCATGGTCAGGCCCACCTAGCTCGGCATGACTATGAACCAGGTCCAACATGGATGAATCATATTGTGTCAGACATGGATGAATCATGTCGTGCTTATGTCGCCCAACCCACTTGACACATCAACATTTCTAGGTTACACCTTGTTTCATCTAAGCTACATGTCATGGAACTTTATGCATCAGCATGAAAGAAAATATTATAATTTTAGCTTGTTTCTAGTTCACACCTTGTTTTTATTTCTTATTAATTTTATTAAGGGCGAGCAGTGGAAATATGAGATACTCACTCTAATTTTCCCTTCAAATAACTATATATATTATATGTATAATAACATATAATTATAAATAATTCAATCTTACTATATGTATAACTATAAAAAATTTATACATAACTACATTTAAATATATAATTAACAACATATATTTAATATAAATTTTTATATATTAGTATAGAAATGTATTTTAGTACATCTATACCTATACATAACTATCTGTATAAATATATGAAATTATATCAAAAAATATATATACATACATGTATAAATATAAGTTAAACTATACGTGTAACTATATGTATAACTACATGTAACTATATTTATAATGATATGTATAAAAACATACAACATAATGTTTATCTATATGTGTATAACTATTTATAAATATTTGTATAACTATAAAAAACTCTATATAAATAAATATAACTTTTTTTAATGATGTATACATATATGTATACACATATGTAATTCTATATAATTATTTATAACTTTGTATGCATTTATATAGAGTAGCAGCAGCGGCGACGACGGCAGCAGCTGTAGTCAAAGTAGCGGTGGTAGCACAGGCAGCAACTGTAGTAGCGGCAGCACCGGCCGCAACATCGACATCACCGATAGCAGCAGTGGTAATGACAGTGGCATGAGCGGCAATGGCAGGAGTGATAGTGGCAATGGGAGCAGCAAAAATAGCAAAAAATGTGGTATATACATACATATATAGTTAGTATATACGTACATATAATACTACAATATTTTATGTACAAATATACTGAGTATATATGCACTCAGTATATATGTACGCATAATACTATAGTTTATATGTACATATACTACAGTAATATATGTACGAGTTAAATGCTAGTATACATGTACATATTTACTGTAGTAATATATATTTATCAAAACATAGCTTTTTTTAATTTACTTTGATTAGATTTAGTGGTTTGAATTTCTTACAAATATGGTATCGCATTCTTTCCCATATGAAGCTTGTATAAGTAAAGAGATTTTTCAATAGACATGACGCACAATGACTCGGACAACTTTTTTGCAGCAGAAAGATGGTGATCGGAGGAGTTGATGGAGTGAAAGCAATGTCAATACATGGATAGATTATACTTTATGCACTATCGGTAGATACGTTGATTAATAAGATGTAATATAATTTTGTTATTTTTTTTGTTTTAGTTAATAAAAATATTGTATTAGAATAAGTTATTAAATGAATTTTTTTTATTAAAAATTAATATTTATAGTTTCTATTTTATTCAATTTAATATAAAGATATAAAATTATTTAATTAAATTTTAGTTGATGTTGTATGAAAATCAACTTTAATTAGTGTTTTTTCATGTCTATAATACCTATTTTTATATATTTGTTAAAATTTCTGTGTGTCCCCGAAATTTTTGGGTAGAATTTTAATCTATTATAGGTATGTAAAAGTCTTGGCGGGGCCTCCATGGTGCTGGGAACAATACCTTATTATACGAAACAGTGATATGAACCAAAAAAATTAATTCCATGCAAATGCAGGTTTGTTTTTGACACTCTTATTTTGTGCTGATATGCATCATCATAGTTCAGATCTGTGACTCCTTGTTATTGGTTATTGGTTTGTAAATGTAGTATGTTATGTTCCATGTGTATGTGTAACAATATTCTCTATTTGTGTGGAATACTAGAAAAAAAAGAATGAGAAATGCTGCCCCTACCTAAGAGACCTATATGCATGTTTTTTAAGTCTTATATTATTTTATTCTTTTGTCTTTGATGGTACATGTATTTGCATTAAAGTACACGTGTGTGTGTCATCTAAGGCTATGTGATTATATATACGTACATATAATATTGTAGTATATATGTACATATATACTTGGTATAAATCTACGCATATACTGAGTATATAAGTACGTATATACCAAGTATATATGTTCGTATATACTGAGTAAATTTGTACATATATACTTAGCATATAGAGACTTATATATTTTAGTATATATGTATGTATATACTCGGTATATATGTACTTTTATATTGTAGTATATATGTATGTATATACTCTGTATATATGTACTTTTATACTATAGTATATACATACGTATATATCGGGTATATACATAAGTTGGTGCAAATATTTATTTGTAGTCATGTATATATTATCATACGTACACACTTA
The DNA here is from genome assembly GCA_029783825.1 of Sapria himalayana. Lineage (NCBI taxonomy): Eukaryota > Viridiplantae > Streptophyta > Magnoliopsida > Malpighiales > Rafflesiaceae > Sapria > Sapria himalayana. The sequence continues at coordinate 479,879 of JAREIK010002419.1, read as the reverse complement.
TTTACACACAGACACACTTTTGAATATATAATTGCTCAGGCTGGTCTAGTCATCATTGTGCATTTCTCACTGATGTAGGTAATAAAAGCATTGGATATTGGATTTTCTTAAAGCTGTGGAATGATATTTATAGTCCAGGCCAGCCAGCCAGATAGAAGTTGGTCATAAAAATCATAGTAATTGTATTGATATGCAATAATCACATTGTACAATGTGAACGTATGCTTAAATAAGTTTTGTTGCTCTAGATTCTACGAAGATTTGTTCTAATTGTACTAGGTCTTAGAATGATATTGATGATGATGCTCATGTAGTATCATGTAATTATGGTCCAGGAGGAATATACGGTCCTATTTTAGGAGAAGCAGCTCGCTGCCTCATCAATAACTCACTCAATCTCAAGTTCATTAGTCGAGCATCATCACCCGCTTTAATTTTATTATCAGCAGCGGTAGCAGTGGTGGCAGTGGCAGTAGCGGTAGTAGTGGTGGTGGTGGCAGTAGTGGTGGAAGTGGTAGCGGAGTCAAAGGCGGCATCAGCGGCAGAAGTGGAAGAAGTGACAGGAGCGATAGTTGTGACAAAAGCTGCAGTAGTGGCAGCAGTGGCAGCAGCTACGGCAGCAGCTGCGGCAGTAGCAGCAGCGGTAGCAGTGGCAGTGGTGGTAGTGGCGGTAGTGGTGGCAGTAGTGGTAGCACCAGTAGCAGGCGGCATCTGTCTATCTATCTATGTGCCTAACTATTTTTATATCTATTTATATATAAATATCTATCTATGTATCTATCTATCAATATACCAATCTATCTGTCTATATATCTATCTATCTAATTGTGTATTTAACTATCTATTTATATATCTATATATTTAACTATCTATTTATCGATTTGTCTATCTATTTGTTTATCTATATATCAAACTATCTATCTATCTAAATATGTCTATTTGTCTATATATAAATCTATCTGTCTCTCTATCTGTCTATTTTTTTATCTGTCTATCTATTTGTGTATCTATCTATCTATATATATGCCTATTTATCTATCTGTCTATTTGTCTATCTATCTATCTATGTATCTATGTATATATCTAACTATCTATCTTTCTATCTAACTTAACTATATGATTGTCTACCTTTCAATCTATAAATCTTTCTATCTATCTTTCTATCTATATTCCTTTCTATCTATCACTTTTTCTATCTATCTATCTTTCTATCTCTCCGTCTAACTATATAAATATTTTTCTATCTGTCTAACTATCTATCTATCTATCTAATTATCTATCTATATATATGTATATCTATTTGTCTATTTATATATTTATCTATCTATCTGACTATCTATTTATCTATCTATTTATTTGCTATCTAACAATCACTCCAAGACTCTATATATCAATTTATCTATCTATATATCTATCTATCTATCTATATATAAATCTATCTATGTATTTTTTGTATATCTATCTTTCTATCTATTTGTCTATCTATCTTTCTATCTCTGAATATCAATTTGTCTTTCTATATATTTATATTTCTATATATCTATCTATCTATATATAAATCTATCTATATATTTTTTGTATATCTATCTTTCTATCTATCTGTCTATCTATTTATCTATCTTTCTATCTCTGAATATCAATTTGTCTTTCTACATATTTATATTTCTATATATCTATCTGACAATCTATCTATCTATATTTCTTTCTATCTCTGTATATCAATTTGTCTTTCTACATAGTTATATTTCTATATATTTATCTGACTATCTATCTATCTATCTCTGTTTATATATATATATATATTAGTATATGTATCTATATATCATTCTGTATATCTATTTATCTATCAATCTATCTATGAAATTGTCTCTAAATCTATATTTAATCTATCTATCAAACTAATTATGAATATATATATATATATATATATCAATCTAACTATCTATCTATCTAACTATCTATCTATCTAACTATTTATCTAATTATATGTGTATATATCTATCTGATTGACTATTTATCCATTTATCTATTCATCCATCTATCTATCTGTCTTTCTATCTATTTGTCTATCTATCCATCTATATATCCAACTATCTTTTCATCTATCAATCCAACAATCTATGTGTCAATCTATATACTTTATATCTATCATTCGATTTGTCTATCTACCTGTCTATCAATCTTTTTATCTGACTTTCTATTTGCATGTCTATCTGCCTTTTTATATATCAATCTATTAGTCTTCAATCTATTAGTTATCAATCTATTTGTCTCTCTATCTTTCTATCTATTTATTTTATCTGATTGTCTATCTATCTTTCTATCTGTCTATCTATTAATCGATTTGAGTATAAATATATATATATATATATATATATATGTTTCTCTCTATTTTTCTATCTATTTATCTATATATCTATCTATCTTTCTTTTCTATCTAGCTATCTGTTTATAAATCTATCTGTCTGTATGTCAGTATATCTGTGGGTCTATCTGGCTATCTACAATTCGGTATATCAATCATTATATATGTCTATTATCTAATTATCTAATTTTCTATCCATCTATCTATCTACCTATATGTATCTGTATGTATTAGTTTATCTATAAATTTATCTATCTATCTATCTATGTATTTATTATTAGTCTATCTATATAGGTGACTATCTATCTATCTATCTATTTATATACGTGTCTATCTATCTATATCACTTTTGTATATCTATCTCTCTATCTATCTTCTTATCTATCTATCTATCTATATATCTAACTCTCTATATATTTAACTATCTATATATCTAACTCTATATATATATATATATATATATATATATATATATATATATATATATATATATATCTGTCTGTCTATCTCTCTTTCTATTAATCCATGTATCTATCTGTCTATATATCTTTTTATCTATCTATCTATATGTCTATCTATCTGCCAATTTATCTATTTATCTATATATTTATCAATATATATATATCCACGTTTCTACCTATCTATATATCTATATGTCTATCTGTCTATATATCAATTTAACTATATATCTGTTTATATATTTTGTCTATCTCTCTATTTATATATTTTTTTATCGATTTGTACAACTATGTATCTATTTATCTATCATCTATCTATATATCTATTTATCAATCTGTCTATCTATTAATCTATCTATCTATCTGGCTATCAATCTATCAATCAATCTATCTATCTATTTATTTGTCTATTTATCTATCAATCTATTTGTATATATATCTATCAATCTATCTATTTATCTATCTATCTATATATCTATCTATCTATCTATTTGTTTATCTAATTATCTATCTATCTATCTATTTGTATATCTATCTATCTATCTATCTATCTGTCTATCTAAGACTATGTATATCAATTTGTTTATCAATCTATCAATCAAGTTGTTTATAAATCAATCTATCAATCTTTTAATTAATCAATCTATCTATCTATCTATTTATCTATCTCTTTATCTATCTGTCTATCTAGTTGTCTTTCTACATATTTATATTTCCATATATCTATTTGTATATATATATATATATCAGTCAATCTATCTATATATCAATATGTATATCTATTTATCTATCAATCTATTTATCAAATTGTCAATCAATCTACCTATAATATATCTATCAATCTAATTATGAATCTATCTATCAATATAACAATTTATTTGTCTATCTATCTATTTATATGTGTATATATCTATCTATCCATCCATCCATCTATCTATTTGTCTATCTATCTATCTATCCATCTATATATCCAACTATTTATTCATCTATCTATCCAATAATCTATGTGTCAATCTATCTATCTTTATATCTTTCTTTCTATTTGTTTATCTGCCTATCTATCAATCTTTTTATCTAACATTATATTTTCATGTCTATCTATCTTTTTATCTATCTATCTATTAGTCTATCTATCTATTTATCAATCTATTTGTATATTTGTCTATTTGTCTGTCTATCTATTTATCTATATCATAATCTTGATGTCAGTCTATTTATCTATCTATCCATCTGTCTCTCTATATATCTGTCTATCTATTTCTTTGTCAATCTATCTGTTTATCTATCTATCAATATTGCTCTCTCTTTATCTGTCTATCTATCTGCTTGGCTATATATCGGTCTATCTGTCTATCTACTATTTTATTTATCTAGCATTATGTAGATCGATCTTTATATATGTCTATCTATTAAATTGTCTAATTTTTATCTATCTATCTATCTATTTATCTATATGTTTGTCAATGTATCTGTCTATCTATTTATTTATGTATCTATTTATCTATCTTTCTTTCTATGTATCAATCTATCCGTCTATCTATATATGTGTCTATCTATCTATCTATTTGACTATCTGTTTATATGTGTATATTTGTCTATTTCACTATTTGTATATCTATCTGCCTGTCTATCTTTCTAGTTTTTTATATATCTACCCATCTATATATCAAACTCTCTATATATTTGTCTATCAAAATGTCTACCAATCTATCTATATTTGTTTTGTTTATCTATCTATCTAACAATCTATCTATCTATCAATCTATCAATCTATCTATCTGTATATCTTAGTATCTAATAATCTATGAAATTATCTATCTATATCCTTCTCTATCTATCTGTCTATCTATATGTCTATCTATCTATCTATCTATCTATCTATATGTCTTTCTATATGTCTATTATCTCTCTTTATATATATATATATATATATATATATATATATATATATCTATCTATCTATCTATATATCTGTATATATATCAGTAAATCTATCTGTATATCTGTATATATATCAGTAAATCTATCTGTATATCGATCTGTATATCTATTTATCTATCAATCTATCTATCAATTTTCCTATTAATTTATCTATAATCTATAGATCAATTAAATTATGAATCTATCTATAAATATATTTATCAATCTAACTAATTATCTATCTATTTATCTATCTGTTTATCTATTTATATATTTATCTAATTATCTATCTATCTGTCTATATATCCATCTATCTATATGTATATCTATCTATCTATCCATCTATATATCCAACTATCTATTTATCTATATATCCAACAATCTAAGTGTCAATCTATATATCTTTATATCTATCTTTCTATTTGTCCAGCTGCTTGTCTATCATTCCTTTTATCTGACTTTCTATTTTCATGTCTGCCTACCTTTTTATCTATCTATTAGTCTGTCTATTAATTTATCAATCTATTTTTTATCTCTTTGTCTATCTGTTTATCTATCTTATTGTCTATCTATCCGTTTTCTAGTCTATATATCCAACTGTCTATCTATACATGTGTCTATCTAATTGTTTATTAATCTATCAGTCAATCTATCTAACTAACTATCTATATATCTATCTTTCTATCTGTCTATCTGTCTGGTTCTCTATCGATCTATCTGACTATCTATCATTATGTCTATCAATCTTTATATATGTATGTCTATCAAATTATATAATTTTCTATCTATCTATCTATTTATCTATATGTTAGTCAATGTATCTATCTATCTATTTATCTATTTATTTATTTGCCTATGTATCAATCTATATGTCTCTGTATATATATGTTATCTATCAGTCTGTCTATCTATATATGTATTTTCTATCTATCTATCTATATATCAAACTCTCTATATATTTGTCTATCTATCTGTCTACCAATATATCTTTGTTTTTTTCTATCTATTTATCTAATGATCTATCTATCTATCTATATGCGTATCTATCTATTTATCTTTCTGTCGATTAATCTATGTATCTATCTATCTATATATCTCTATATCTATCTATTTATATGTCTATCTATCTATCTATCTATCTGTTTGTCTATCTATATGTCGATATATATATATATATATATATATATATATATATATATATATATATATATATATATATATATATATATATATATATATCTTTCTAGCTATCTATTTGTCTATCTATCAATATATCTATCAATCTGTCTATTAGAATATTGATCTATATATCTATTTATCTATCAATCCATCTATCAATTTCTCTATAATCTATCAGATCAATCTAATTATGAATTTATCTATCATTCATCTATCAATCTAACTATCTCTATATCTATATATCTATCTATTTATATGTGTAAATATCTAGCAGATTATCTATTTATCCATCTATTTATACATCCATCTAACCTTCTATATATCTATCTTTCTATCTATATGTTTTTCTATATGTCTATATAACCAAATATCTATTTATCTATCAATCCAACAAACTATGTGTCAATCTATCTATCTTTATATTTGTCTTTTTATTTGTCTATTTACCTATTTATCAATATTTTTATGACTTTGTATTTGCATGTCTAATTACCTTTTTATCTATCAATCTATCTATCTATCAGTGTGTCTATCTATTTATCAATTTTTTGTCTATATGTCTGTCTATCTATTTATCTATTTGATTGTCTATCTATCTGTCTATTTTTCTATCTATCCATCTTTCCATCTATCTATCTATATATCCGTCTAAATATTTGTTTGTCTATCTATCTGTCTATCTATATATCTATCTTCTATATGTCTATCTATCTGTCGGTCTATCTGTCTATCTATCGATCTATCTAGCTATCTTTCTATCTATGGTTGTATTTATCAATTAGTCAATTAATCTATCATCAATTTTTCTATTAATATTTTTATAAATCTGTTTATCTATTTAAATATATTTTTATCTATCTATCTATTTAACTATCTATCTATATATCTATCTATCTATAAATCTTTTTATTATTCTATCTTTCATTTTATCTATTTGTCTATATAATTATAGCTTTTAATCTATCTATCTATGCATCTATATGTATATTTTTTTATCTATCTTTTTATCTATCTATCTATATATTTATCTGTCTAACTTTTTGTCAATCTAGCTATCTATCTATTTTTCAATCTATTTGTCAAACTATCTGTCTAGCTATCTATCTATCTATATTTTATCTATCTATTTATTTATCTATTTATCGATCTATCTTTCTATCTAACTTTTTTTCTAACTATATGTCTATCTATCCATCTATATATCTAAATAACTATTTGTGTAACTATCTATTTATTGATCTATCTATATATCTATCTATCTATCTAACTATCATGTGTCTATCTATTAATCTTACTATCTGTCTATCTATCTATCTATCTATTTGTATATCTATCAAACTATTTGTCTATCTATTTGTCTATCGAACTAACTATATATCTGTCTATCCATCCATCTATCTGTCTATCTATTTTTCTATATTTCTATCTATTTATCTATCTATCTATATCTATCTATTTATCTATCTATCTGTCTATCTAGCTATCTACTATCAATCTAATTTTTTATCTATATCTCTATCTTTTTGTCTATTAATCATAATATATATTTTTCTATCCATTGTCTTTCTATATGTATATCTATCTATCTATCAATCTATTTATCATTCTATCAATCAATCAATCAGTCTAATATCAGTCTATCTATCCATCAATCTATCTATATATCTCTCCATCAATCTATCTAGCTATCTATCTATGTATATATCAATCTGTCTGTTTATCGTTCTATCTCTATATGTGTTTATCTATCTATCTAACTAACTATTTATCAATCTATATATCTATTTGTGTATATATATATATATATATATATTTGTTTATCCATCTATTTAACTATTTTTATATTACTCAATCAATCTATCTATCTATATGTCTATCTATCTCTCTAAATATCTATCTATCTATTTGTGTTTTTATATGTTTATATATATATATATATATATATATATATATATATATATATATATATATATATATATCTAACTATCTGTCTATTTATCTGACTATCTACTTGTTTATCAATCTATCTAACTAGTCTATATATCTATCTATTTATCTATTTATATGTTTATCTATCTATCTAAATATCTATCTATTTATATATCTATCTATATTTTTGTGTCTCAATTTGTTTATCTATATGTCTATTTATCTATCTATTTATGTATCGATCTATCTATTTATTTATCTATCTATTTGTCTATCTATCTGTCTATCTATCTATCTAACTATCTATTTATCTATCTATCTCTCTCTCTATCTAATGTCTATCTATCTGTCTATCTATTTGTCTATCTTGTCTATTATTTTCTAACATTCTATATTTCTGGCTATCTTTCTCTCTTACTATTTTTCTAACTTTTTATCTTTCTGTCTGTCTATATATCTAATTATTTGTCTATCTTTCTATCAATGTATATGTTTGTGTATATATATTTATCTATCTATCTATCTATCTCTCTATCTATCTATCTACCTATCTAACTAAATATCTATCTATCTTTTTATCTATTATTTATCGATCTATCTTTTTATATATTTATCTATCTATTTATCTGACTATATATCTACCTATTTTATTGTCATATCTATATATCTATCTATATATTTGTCTATCTACCTATCAATCTATATGTCTATCTTTTTGTGTTTTTTTTGACTATCTATATTTTGATCCATCCATCCATCCATCTATTTATCTATCTATCTATATGCATATATATCTATCTATCTATATATCTAACTATCCATCTATTTATTTGTCTATCTATTTGTCTATCTCTCTATATATGTATCTATCTATCAATCTATTTATCTATTTATCTATCTATCTCTATCTATCTATTTTTCTATCTATATGTCTATATATCTATCTATCAATCTATCTGTCTATCAATCAATCTATCTATCTATCTATTTGTCTATCTATCTATTTGCATATCTATCTATCTATTTATTTGTATATTTATCTATCTATCTAACTATCTATTTATCTATCTATCTATCTATTTATCTTTCTATCTATCTCTCTATTTATATGTCTATCTATCTATCTAACTTTTGATGTATCTATCTATCTATCTATATATTTATATATCTAACTATTTTTCAATCTATGTGTCTATCTATATGTGAATCTATCTGTCTAGCTTTCTATCTATATATCTATTTATCAATCAATCAATCTATCTATCTATGTATCTATATAACTATCTGTCAATATATTTGTCAATCTTTATGTCTATATATTTTTAATTTTCTCTCTTTCTGGCTATCTTTCTGTCTTACTATTTTTCTAACTTTTTTTCTTTTTGTCTATGTATATATCTAACTATTTGTCTATCTTTCCATCGATCTATATATTTGTTTGTATATATATATCTATCTATTTGTCTATCTGTCTATCTATCTATCTACCTTTCTAACTAAGTTTCTATCTATCTTTCTATCTATTTATTTATCAATCTATGTTTCTATATATTTATCTGTCAATTTACCTATCTATCTATCTATTTATTTTTCATATCTATATATCTATCTATATATCTATTTGTCTATCTACCAATCTATCTATCAGCCTATCTTTTTGTATATTTTTGTCTATCTATCTTTCTATCCATCCATCCATCTATCTATATATTTATCTATCTATTTATATGTATATATATCAATCTATCTATATATATAACTATCTATCTATTTATTTGTCTATCTATTTGTCTATATATCTATCTATATATCTGTTTATCTATTTGTCCATTATTTGTCTATCTCTCTGTATATGTATATATCATTTTTTTCTGTCTATTTATCTATCTATCTATTTACCTAACTATCTATCTATCTGTCTACCAATTTGTTTATCTATTTTATTCTCTATATATATTTATATTTATCTATTTATTTGACTTTGTATTTGTCTATCTATCTGTCAACCCATCTTTCTATATATATGTCGATCTATTTGATTATATATTCGTCTATCTATCTATCTATCTATCTTTCTATTTATTTGTCTATCTATCTGACTATGTATCTATCTATATATTTAGCTATCTATCTAACTATTTATATGTGTGTGTGTGTGTGTGTTTATATATATCTAGCTATCTATATATCTTTATCGTTATCTTTCTATCAATCTATCTATTTATCTATCTGTCTATCTATCTTTCTATCTATCTATCAATATGTCAATCAATATGTCTATCTACTTATCAAACTATCTTTCTATATGTTTGTCTATACGTCTATTTATTTGTCTAAATCTTTGTCTATCTATATTCCTATCTATGTGTCTATCTATATCACTTTCTATCTTTTAATCTATCTTTTTATCTATCTACCTTTTATCTATCTATATCTATCTATCTTTCTTTCTATTTATCTTTCTATCTATATATCTATATATCTATATATCTATTTATCTATCTATCTATATTTTATCTATCTAGGTTTCTTTTTATCTCTCTATTTATCTATTATTTATGTGTCTATCTATTTGTCTATCTAACTTTCAATCAATCTATCTATCTATTTGTCAATCTATTTGTCTATCTATCTTTGTATCTATCTATTTATCTACATATCTATCAATATATCTATCTATCTATGTATCTGTCCATCTATCTGTCTAACTATTTTTTTATCTTTATTTCTATCTATCTGTCTATCTATCATTCTATCTATTTGTCTATCTATCTGTCTATCTAACTATCTATATATTTGTCAATCTATTTATCTAACTATTTGTCTATATTCGTTTAACTATCTGTATATATTTATGTCTATCTATCTGTCTATCAATTTAATATATCTATATGTCTATCAATCAGTCTATCAATCTATCTTTCAATTTTACTAATAATCAATCTATAAATCTATATATCAATCTTTTTATCTAATTATCAAAATATCTATCAATCATTCTACCAATCTGATTATGTATCTATCTATTTGTCTATCTATTTAACTGTCTATTTATCTGTCAATTTATATCTTTATCTATTCATCTATTTATCCATCTATCTATCTTTCTATCTATCGAAACATCCATATATCTAGCTTTCTATTTATCTATCTATCTTTCTATCTGCCTGTCTATCTATATGCCTATATATATGACTATCTATTTTCCTATCTATCTATTTATTTAACTATCTTTCTATCTATCTATAAATCTGATAATATATCTAACTATCTATTTGTCTATATATCTTTTTATAACAATAAGTATATCTATCTATTTATCTATCTATTTATCAATCTATTAATCTATCTGTTATAAGTCTATCTATCTATTATCTTGCTATCTATCTATTTATCAATCTATCAAACAATCAATATATCTGTCATTCTATTTATCTATATGTCTAACTATCTCTCATATCTATCAATCTGACTATATATATATATTTTTATCTATCTATCTGACTATATATCTGTCAATATATTTATATATTTATATGTATGTTTATCTTTCTATGTGTCTATCTTTCTATGTATCTATATTTATTTCTATCTATTCGTCAATATATTTGTCTATCTATATGTGTATCTATCTATCTATCTATATATCAATCTATCTATGTATATATCCTTCTATCTATTAATAGGTCTAACTATTATTTTATCTTCCAATCTAAATATCTATCTATATATCTTTATATCTATCTTTCTAATTATCTATCTATCCATCTGACTTTCGATCTGTTTATCTATCTGTCCATCTATTTGTCAATCTATCTATCTATTTATCTTTTTTTTTATCTTGCTATCTATCCATGTAAATATCTTTCTATCATACTAACTTAATATTTTTCTATATATATATATATTTATCTATCTATTTTATTGTCTATCTACCTAAGTATGTGTATATATATCTGTTAATCTATCTTTCTATCTATAAATTTATATACCTATTTGTATATATATCATTCTATTTATCTATTTGTCTATATATTTTTCTATCTATCTATCTATCTAATAATTTGTCTTTCTATTTGTTAATCTATGTATCTATAAGTGTATCTATCTATCTATTTATCTACCTATCTATTCATATGTCTAATTATCGGTCTATCTATTTTAACGATCTATATATCTATTTACTATCTGTTTATCTTACTGTGTATCTATCTTTCTATCTATTTGTCTATTTATTAGTTTATCTATCTGTATATTTATCTTTCAATGTGTCTCTCAATATGACTATCTATTTATCTGTCTATCACTATATCTATCTATCTATATATTGATTTGTCTATTTATCTATCTGTCTATCTACCTATCTATCTGTCTGTCATTGTATCACTTTGTCTATCTGACTTTTTATTTGTCTATTTTATCTATTTATCTATTTATATTTCAATTGTTCTATCTATCTGTCTATCTAAATGTCAATATATCTCTCTATCTATTTATTTATCTATCTAACTACTAGATTTTTCTATCAATCAATCAATCTATCTTTCTAACAATCATTCAATTAATCAATCAATCTGTCTATCTATCTATCTATATTACTGTCTAACTATTTGTGTATCTTTATGTCTATCTATCAGTCTATATATCTATATATCTCTCTATTAACTATCTATTATCTATCTATATCTATCTATCATTCTATCTATCTATATGTGTGTCGTTCTGTCTATCTATCTTTTATCTATTTGACTATATATCTTTATATATATTTATATAACTATTTGTCTATCTTTCTATATATTTATCAATCTATTTATCTATCTATCTAACTAACTATCCATCAATCTATCAATCTATCTATTTGTCTATCTATTTCTTTATCTATTTATATTTCTTTCTTTCTATCTATCTGTCTATCTAAATGTCTATATTTTTGTCTATCTATCTATAGATTTATCTATTTGTTTATCTATCAATCTATATATATATATATATATATCTATCTATATACCTATATATCAATCTTAAATCTATTCTATCTATCAATCTATCATTCAATCTATCTATCTATCAATCTATCATTCAATCTATCTATCTATCTATATGTGCATCAATCTGTCTATCTATCTTGCTATCTATTTGACTAAATATCTTTCTATATATTTATAAATCTATTTGTTTATCTTTCAAACTATTAATGTATCTACCTTTTTCTTTATCTATCTATCTATAAGTGTATCTATCAATCTACCTATCTATTTGTCTATCTATATGTCTATATATCTATTTATCTATTTGTTTATCTATCTTTTTTAATCTGTCTATCTTTGTGACTATCGAACTTTATATCTATCTAACTATTTATTTTGTCTATTTATCTGTCTATCTATCTGTTTATCTACCTGATATAATTATTTGTTTATTGATTTGTCTATCAATATGTATATCTTTCAATCTAACTGTCTATCTTTTTATATGTCTATCTATCTATTTATCGATCTGTCTATCTATCTATTTATTGATCTATCTCTATATCTATCAATCAATAAATCAATCTATCTGTCAATCTATCAATTTGTCTATCTATATGTCTATCTATCTATCTATCTATTTATATATCTATCATTTTTATCAATCAATCAATCAATCTTTTTATCCATTTGTCTAACAATTTATCTATCTGTCTATCTACCTACCTATCTATCTATCAACTATCAAACTATCTTACTATCAGTCTATCTATCCATCTTTCTATCTATTTATCTATTTATCTATCTATTTATCTATCTATCTAACCTACCTATCCAATTATCTATCTATCTAATATCTATCTATCTATCTAACTATCTATCTATCTATTTGTCTATCTAAATGTCTATATTTTTGTCTTTCAATATAAATATATCTATCTAATTGTTTATCTATTTATCTGTATATCTAGAAATCTATCTGCCTATCTATCTATCTATCTATGTGTCTATCTATCTATCTATCTTTCTTTCTATATATATATCTATCTATCTGCATGTCTATCTATCTATCTATCTATGTGACAATATATCTATCTATCTACCTACATATCAGTCATTCTATTAATTTATCTACCTTTTATCTATCTATCTATAAGTGTATCTATCTATATATCTATCTATTTATCTATAAATATGTCTATATATTTGGTCTACCTATTTGTCTATCTATCTATTTTTTTATCTATCTATCATTTTGTATACCTATCTATCTATATTCTATCTATCTATTCTCTATCTGTATGTCTATCTATCTATTTATCTATCAGTCTAAATTTTTGTCTATCGATGTGTCTATCAATATGTGTATCTATCTTTCTAACTATATATCTTTTTTCTCTGACTATCTTTCTATCTATCTATCTATTTATCGATTTGTCTATCTATCTCTGTATCTATCTATTTATCAATTTGTCTATCTATATATCTATCTTTCTATTAATCAATCTATCTATCTATTTATCTATCTATCTATTTGCCTATCTTTTATTTGTATATCGATCTATCTACCTATCTATGCATATATCAATCTATGTATCTATGTCTATAGGTAGGTCTATCTATCTATCTATATTTATCTATTGAATTGTCTATCTAAATATCTATCTATCTATCCATCCATCTATCTATTAATTTATTTACCTATATATATATATATATATATTTATCTATCAATCCTTCTCTATGTCTATCAATCCTTCTATCTATCTATCTCTCTTTCTATCAATCTATATATCTATTAATATAACTATCTATATATTTGTCATTATCTATTTATTTATCTACCTATCTATCTATTTTTCTTTTTGTCTTTTTATCTGCATGTTTATTTGTCTATTTATCTCTCTTTCAATCTATCTATCTTTATAACTATCTGTCTATCTATCTCTCTGTCTATCTATCTTTATAACTATTTATCTATCTGTCTGACTATCTGTATGTCTATATCTTTGTCTATCTCTCTATCTATCTATCTCACTATCTATTTAGTTATTTATCTATCTATCTATATGTCTGTCTATCTATCTATATATCTATCTATTTGTCTATCTATCTATTTGTCTATCTCTCTACTATTTATACTGTCTATCAGTTTATCTATATGTCTATCTATTAATCTGTCTATATGTTGCTCTATCTCATTTTATCTATCTATCTATCTATCTATTTGTCTATATATCTTTCTATATATCTACATGTCCTTTTTTTATTTCTATCTTTTCATCTATCTATCTATTTGTCTAATTATATATCTATATTTTTGTCTATCTATCTTTCTATATATGTGTATATATATATACCTATATTTGTTTGTCTATATTTATCTATTTCTATATATCTATCTGCAAATAAATTTATCTGTCTACACTACAAGAAAGTATTTGTTTAGTTAGTTTGAAATTTGGCTAGTGATATAATCCTTAGCTAATTTTTGAGGGATTAACTAGGGAACCGCAAGAGATGTTTGATTTTATATTGAATGATAAATTTGCGATGGATGTGTGATGGATTAGAGATTGAAATTTTTGATTTAGAATATTCCTAGATATATTTTCATTGATTTTGGTACAAACATTCAAGGCAAGTTTAGCAAACACTTTATATATGGATTTTCCCTAGTTAATTTGCTTAACAAAAATCCCTCAATAAATCATTATCACGAGAAATATTTTTACAATTATATATTATTTGCAACCAATTAGTCCTTGAATTATAATTTTCAAAAAATATATGCATTTATCTAGGTATTTTCCCTAGGATAGCTTGGGTTTTATTTTCGTCGTTAATTTATCCTCAATTATTTTTTTATATATTATTTATTTTAATATTTGATGTAATTTTATATATTAATGGTTTGTAATGATCTATGGATGAGGGATCCTTGAAAGATTCTTTTTCTTCATATAATTATAAAAATAGGATATTATAAATAAGTAATTTCATAAATATATAAATATTGTGGAACCTCTCTAAATTAATATGATCCGTAGCATAAAAAATTATTAATTAACGGAGGTTATTAATTTATAGAACCTTCACCTAAAAAAATCAGAAAAATATATCAAGGATATTGAATGATTAATCCATGCAAGCCTCATAAATTCAACGTCAATTTCCAAAGTTAAAAAGTTGTGCTTAAATTAATCAACTTAAATTTTGAAATACCAAAGGTCATGTCCATGTTTCCAAGAAAGTTTTCCAGGTGTGGAATATCAAAAGTTCCTCACTTGAATTATAAGGCTAATGCATACAACAGTTTAGTTATAGTTTGTCCTTTTTTTATTTCTTTTTCTTCCAAAATGAAGCCTTCATCTTCTCTGAGTAATGACCAAAAGCTTAAATTTGTCATCATAAAGCAGCAAATCCATCCATCAAACAATCAGCTCTTGCAAATTGAGCAATGCAAGAATTCAAGCTTTCAAAAGTCTCCAACACAAAGAACCATCAGCAACATCCTTGCTAAGCGTCAATAATATGAAAGCATGGGCTCAACTGAACTTACATCTAAGCGTCAAAGAGCTATGAAGCATCTGAACTTGATAATGTTTTAGCAAATTAGGTTTTACAATGCCAAGCACGTCGAGTGGCATTATCATGTGATTTAATCAAAGGAAAAGGCTCGTCAATTTGCTAGACAACTTGAACTTGGAGAGAGAACACTAGAATTTTCAAATGGATGGCCTTGCAAAGTTCAATATTCGCCATGGATTCAAAGCTCAAAAATCATATGGAGAAAGTGGCTCGCCTGATTTATATGCTATTGACAAAAATATGCCAACAATTAAAAGAAAAACTTCAAAGCTATTCACTTCAAGACATATACAACATGGATGAAACATGAATCTTTTATCGCATGGCACATGATCGAAAAATCCACGACATCCAAATTGAAGGTTTAAGAAGGATAAAACACATCTAACTTTTGTCTTTACTACAAATGTAGATGGGTCTCACAAAATGAACATCTCATCATTGGTCATGCACAAGGCCATGTGCTTTTTAATAGAAAAAGTGGAGAACAATTGGGTTTCATTATCGTAGCAATGCAAAGCTTGGATGACTGGACTCATTTTACACGGAATGGCTACAAAAGATGGATCAACAAAATGCAAGATGCTAATAGAAAAGTCCTACTTTATTAGATAATGCTCCTTCACAGGTGGTGAGGGATTTGCCTCTTACAAATGTTCAAGTTTTTATTTTTCCAGCTAATAAAACTTTTAAAATTCAACTAATGGATGCTGGAAATAATAGCAGCATTCAAGAGGTGATATAAGCGTTTTCATCTCTAAGATGCAATTTGATAGAGAATAAACAACAAAAGGCAGACATCTACAATGTTGATCAATTGATAATCATGAATGGGCTAAGTAGCATGGAATGACATTTCTAGCACAGACAATAGCCAAGTTGCTTTAAGCACACAGGTCTCTTTGAAAAAGAAACTCAAAAAAATAAAGTGGGTTCGGAAGAACAAGATATAGAAAATGAACTTAAAGATACTATTAATCACTACCAATTAGTCGCCCAATGTCTGTTCACGAGCTTATAAATCCAGAGGAAGATCAACGAGTTGCCCATGAAGAAATTTCAGATGAAGATTTAATAAAACTTTCGTCATCTCAAGATCAAGAAGAAGAGGAAGATGGCGAAGTTATAGATGAAAATCCTCCCATGTCAACAAAAGAAAAATTAAATATTCTTCATTCTTGTATTTCATTTCTTGATCTTTCAAATCCAAATCATGTTATATCTCATAAGGTACTTAGAAACATACAATTTGAGATAGCTGACTTTTGAAAAAAAAAAAACTACTTTACATTGGTATTTTGGTAAGGAATATTGATTTTACGAAGCAATATATTTATCTATGATGTATAGTATTTTTAGATTTATAAAGAATATGATTCTATAAATTAATATTTTTTACATAGGGGTGTTTTCTATTTTGTATTAAATAATAGATAGTAGAATTATTAATTAATACACATTCCACGGAGTCGGTGAATTGATTTTTCATTAAATAATAGAGGTTATAATTTATAGATTATCAATTTAGGGAGGTTCTACTGTACGAATAAAAATGTATATTAATAAAAACTAAAATAACTATTTTTATGATTATAAAATTTTAAAAATATATACAAATTATTATTTGAATTAATTAATAAAGATATTTAAATATTTGTATTATTAAATACATTAAATAATCAATTTTATACTTAAAACATTTTTTAAAATATTTGAAATAATACATAAACATACATAAATATTTGTTTTACTAAAAACCTAAAATCTTTATTTATTTGATAATAAAAAAATATTCACAGAAAATTTGAATTAACAAATAAAGAAGTAAATATTTAAATTAATATAACTTTAAAAAAAATTTAATGATTATAGGAATTTATTTTAAAATTTATTACTAAAAGATTTGAAATATTTGAATTATTAAAAAATTATATTTTTTATAAAATTTTAAATAAAACAAATTGATATTAAAGGATAAATATATTGATGTTTTAATTTCATCCAAAAACATTTGACGTTATAAAAAAAATATCTCA
This sequence comes from Sapria himalayana, assembly GCA_029783825.1. Taxonomy (NCBI): domain Eukaryota; kingdom Viridiplantae; phylum Streptophyta; class Magnoliopsida; order Malpighiales; family Rafflesiaceae; genus Sapria; species Sapria himalayana. The sequence goes on along the minus strand of JAREIK010002419.1, from coordinate 461,431 downwards.
AAGTGCTTATTAAAACAATACTTTAGGTGTTTTTTTAGGGTTTAAATTTTTTTTAATATTACTAATAATATTTTTTCTCCTAACACACTTAAAATTATTTGTAGTCATGTTAACACTTTTGAAAATCACTACCAAACTGGCCCCATGTTGATTTTAATTCAACTTTTATTTTTGCCTCAACTAACATTTATAAGAATTAAAGTATTTAGTAAATTATTATAGTATATTAAAAAGAAAATAAAAAATAATATTAAATTTAATATAAAACATGTAATCTTAAAATAATAAATAAATAAATATTAATATTTTAAAATTTAACAAGTTAAACATGAACAATAACCTAATCGGTGGCCGAGTAAAATAGCATCAAAAAGGCAATATGCTTACGGAATATTTTTTGCAATGTGTTATGCTTCATCATTCTAATTCTGATTGGTGTTCTTGCCTTTTCGATTCATCTTTTTTCTATATTTTCTAAAACATGAATTATAATGATACATAATCTAATCGGTGTTCTTTCAATTTGAAGACCTCATTTTGTGTTTTCATTTGTTGTGTTATTTGGTCCATGCTTTTAGTTTTTGACAAAGAATGGAATAAATGATATTTGGAATTGGTTTGATGATCGAACTTGGTAATTTAAATTAATCTCACACAAGATAATTTTTTTTCCATTGATTTTATTAAAATATTTAAGCTAAATGTTCTTAACATTAATTAAAATTAGGTATCCACTTGGGAAGGTGATAGGAGGAACTGTCTACCTAGGATTGACTTAAACTACCATGACAAAATGGAAGTGAGTCCTTGGAATCTACTACTCAACAATTTTCTTTATTTATATCAATCAGATATTAGCTAGGAGACTCTCCGAATATCTTTTATTAATTTTATTTTTTTATGTTATAATTACATGTTGATTACTTTTTATACTAGGATACAAAATTTGTTCAATTTTTATATATCCTTCATAACTGTTAGTTTATTCATTACACCTAATATTTTTTGCATTTGCTTCATGGGCAACTTTACTTTTGACCAAGGTTATTGTGATAATGTCTACCTTTTGTTTGCCTTTCATTTTGTAACAAAAGTTTGATTTGATGATATTACTTTTCTAATAGATGAAGTAAAGGGTGTTGGTTCTAAGCTGACAGCAGCAGCTTATTTTTCCATGGTAAATGATACAAGCATTGTTAGTTCTACAGCATGTTTGAATGTAAATATTTTAAATAAAATATGCATAAATTAGGTTATAGATATTTAAAAATTAGAAATAGGTTGATTAGCCTTTATTTACAACACCATAAACCATGCAAACCAATTGAATAGTAATCTCAACTTCCATTAAAGTCAGCATACATACAACATAAATACCATTCTTACTTGAGAAAAAATTGATATTAGGATTATATAAAATTTTTATGAATGTTAGTTGATCACAAATAATGCAAAGGATGAAATGTTAGTGTTTTCTTAAATCTTATTGTTTAAATTATTGTTTAACACAATATGGTTTATTTATTCATAAACAATTTAATTAAAAGCAAATCATCTATTTTTTGATGTATGATTCAAAAGAGTTTACGAGCGATAGAAGTATTGACTCATTATTGTGCTTGTGTTAGAGATGATATTTTGGGCAAAGCCAAAATATTTATTAGTTTAATTTGCAATTAAGTTAGGCAAAACTAATATCTCAGAGAGTTTGGTTGCTTACATTGATTTAGAAGGCCTAAAATACTCAACCTAGAACGTCGTTTCATAGATTGCAAGTGAATACCTGCTTAGGTTATGCTACTTGAATTTTAAAGTTGACTTTGTGTAATGTTAAAATATAATAAATTTTTATTTTATTAAGAGATAATATTTAAAGATTATATTTTAAAAATTATAAAAATTATTAATCTTTTGCTTAAAACATATATTCAACTCAAATTAGAATACTCATATAATCAAGAATATTCATAATTAGTGAAAGAATTATTGATATTGTATAATCTTGATAAAATAAAATTCATTAAATTTGATATTGTTCTTGTTTTTTTTTCACAACCTCTTTAATTTTGATAAAATTAAAGAAACAATTAATTTTTTTTTCATGCAAAAAAAAGATATCATTCTCAATTAAATATAAAATATGAGCTAATCATGGTGATGCTAATTAGTAAATTTTTTTTTTGCTAGTTTTATATTGTTTGAAAATATTCTTTTATTGTTGTTAGGTGTTATTATACGTAGAGAAAATTATGTAATGGTGCATTAGAATAATATTTTTTAAAAAAGTACCAAAATAAGTAAATATTCATTTTAAAAAATACATCAAAATAAAAGATTTCTACATTTTCGTAAACTCAAAAAATACTTTTATTGCTTCTATTAATTTCATGATTTGAAAAAAAATAAAAAATAATATCAAAACATATGTTTACAAAAAAACACTATAGCATGAA
>JAREIK010002419.1:361689-455978 GCA_029783825.1 Sapria himalayana | reverse complement strand
ATATTCATAATTAGTTTGATAGATAGATTAAATGCAGATTTAGACAATTTCATAGATTGATTGATAGATAAATAGATACAGAATGATATATGATACATATACTAATATATATATATATATATATAAACAGAGATAGATAGTCATATAATATATATAGAAATATAACTATGTAGAAAGACAAATTGATATACAGAGATAGAAAGAAATATAGATAGATAGATAGAAAAATAGATAGAAAGATAGATATACAAAAAATAGATAGATAGATTTATATATAGATAGATAGAAATATAAATATATAGAAAGACAAATTGATATTCAGAGATAGAAAGATAGATAGACAAATAGATAGAAAGATAGATATACAAAAATACATAGATAGATTTATATATAGATAGATAGATATATAGATAGATAAATTGATATATAGAGTGTTGGAGTGATTGTTAGATAGCAAATAAATAGATAGATAAATAGATAGTCAGATAGATAGATAATATATAAATAGACAAATAGATATACAGATATATAGATAGATAATTAGATAGATAGATAGATAGTTAGACAGATAGACAAATATTTAGATAGTTAGACGGAGAGATAGAAAGATAGATAGAAAAATTGATAGATAGAAAGGAATATAGATAGAAAGATAGATAGAAAGATTTATAGATTGAAAGGTAGACAATCATATAGTTAAGTTAGATAGATAGATAGTAATTAGATATATACATAGATACATAGATAGATAGATAGACAAATAGAGATAGATAAATAGGCATATATAGATAGATAGATACACAAATAGATAGACCGATAAAAAATAGACAGATAGAGAGACAGATAGATTTATATATAGACAAATAGACATATTTAGATAGATAGATAGTTTGATATATAGATAAACAAATAGATAGACAGATCGATAAATAGATAGTTAAATATCTAGATATATAAATAGATAGTTAAATACACAATTAGATAGATAGATATATAGACAGATAGATTGGTATATTGATAGATAGATACATAGATAGATATTTATATATAAATAGATATAAAAATAGTTAGGCACATAGATAGATAGATAGATGCCGCCTGCTACTGGTGCTACCACTACTGCCACCACTACCGCCACTACCACCACTGCCACTGCTACCGCTGCTGCTACTGCCGCAGCTGTTGCCGTAGCTGCTGCCACTGCTGCCACTACTGCAGCTTTTGTCACTACTATCGCTCCTGTCACTTCTTCCACTTCTGCCGCTGATGCCGCCTTTGACTCCGCTACCACTTCCGCCACTGCTGCCACTGCCACCACTACTACCGCTGCTGCCACTACCACTGCTGATAATAAAATTAAAGCGGGTGATGATGCTCGACTAATGAACTTGAGATTGAGTGAGTTATTGATGAGGCAGCGAGCTGCTTCTCCTAAAATAGGACCGTATATTCCTCCTGGACCAGAATTACATGACACTACATGAGCATCATCATCAATATCATTCTAAGACCTAGTACAATTAGAACAAATCTTCGTAGAATCTAGAGCAACAAAACTTATTTAAGCATACGTTCACTTTGTACAATGTGATAATTGCATATCAATACAATTACTATGATTTTTATGACCAACTTCTATCTGCTGGCTGGCCTGGACTATAAATATCATTCCACAGCTTTAAGAAAATCCAATATCCAATGCTTTTATTACCTACATCAGTGAGCAATGCACAATGATGACTAGACCAGCCCGAGCAATTATATATTCAAAAGTGTGTCTGTGTGTAAATAAGTGTGTACGTATGATAATATATACATGACTACAAATAAATATTTGCACCAACTTATGTATATACCCGATATATACGTATGTATATACTATAGTATAAAAGTACATATATAAGAGTATATACATACATATATACTACAATATAAAAGTACGTATATACCGAGTATATACATACATATACTAAAATATATAAGTCTCTATATGCTGAGTATATATGTACAAATTTACTCAGTATATACGAACATATATACTTGGTATATACGTACTTATATACTCAGTATATGCGTACATTTATACCAAGTATATATGTACATATATACTACAATATTATATGTACGTATATATAATCACATAGCCTTAGATGACACACACACATGTACTTTAATGCAAATACACGTACCATCAAAGACAAAAGAATAAAATAATATAGGACTTAAAAAACATGCATATAGGTCTCTTAGGCAGGGTCAGCATTTCTCATTCTTTTTTTTCTAGTATTCCACAAATAGAGAATATTGTTACACATACACATGGAACATAACATACTACATTTACAAACCAATAACCGATAACAAGGAGTCACAGATCTGAACTATGATGATGCATATCAGCACAAAATAAGAGTGTCAAAAACAAACCTGCATTTGCATGGAATTAATTTTTTTGTTCATATCACTGTTTCATATAATAAGGTATTGTTCCCAGCACCATGGAGGCCCCGCCAAGGCTTTTACATACCTATAATAGATTAAAATTCTACCCAAAAATTTCGGGGACAACAGAAATTTTAACAAATATATAAAATAGGTATTAAGACATTAAAAAACACTAATTAAAGTTGATGTCATACAGCATCAACTAAAATTTAATTAAATAATTTTATATCTTTATATAAATTGAATAAAATTAGAAACTATAAATATTAATTTTTAATAAAAAAATTCATTTTAATAACTTATTCTAATACAATATTTGTATTAACTAAAACAAAAATAACAAAATTATATTACATCATATTAATCAACGTATCTACCGACAGTGCATAAAGTATAATCTATCCATGTATTGACATTGCTTTCACTCCCTCAACTCCTCTGATCACCATCTTCTGCTGTAAAAAAGTGTCCGAGTCATTGTGCATCATGTCTATTGAAAAATCTCTTTACTTATACAAGCTTCATATGGTGAAAGAATGCGATACCATATCTGTAAGAAATTCAAACCACTAAATCTAATCAAAGTAAATTAAAAAAAGCTATGTTTTGATAAATTATATTACTACAGTAAATATGTACATGTATACTAGCATTTACTCGTACATATTACTGTAGTATATGTACATATAAACTATAGTATTTGCGTACATATATACTGAGTGCATATATACTCAGTATATTTGTACATAAAATACTGTAGTATTATATGTACGTATATACTAACTATATATGTATGTATATACCACATTTTTTGCTTTTTTTGCTGCTCACATTGCCACTATCACTCCTGCCATTACCGCTCATGCCACTGTCATTACCACTGCTGCTACCGGTGATGTCGATGTTGCGGCCGGTGCTGCCGCTACTACAGCTGCTGCCTGTGCTACCACCGCTACTTTGACTACAGCTGCTACCGTCGTCGCCGCTGCTGCTACTCTATATAATGCATACAAAGTTATAATAATTATATAGAATTACATATGTGTATACATATATGTATACATCATTAAAAAAAGTTATATTTATTTATATAGAGTTTTTTATAGTTATACAAATATTTATAAATAGTTATACACATATAGATAAACATTATGTTGTATGTTTTTATACATATCATTATAATATAGTTACATGTAGTTATACATATAGTTACACGTATAGTTTTAACTTATATTTATACATGTATGTATATATATTTTTTGATATAATTCATATATTTATACAGATAGTTATGTATAGGTATAGATGTACTAAAATACATTTCTATACTAATATATAAAAATTTATATTAAATATATGTTGTTAATTATATATTTAAATGTAGTTATGTATAAATTTTTTATAGTTATACATATAGTAAGATTGAATTTTTATAATTATATGTTATTATACATATAATATATATAGTTATTGAAGGGCAAATTAGAGTGAGTATCTCATATTTCCACTGCTCGCCCTTAATAAAATTAATAAAAAATAAAACAAGGTGTGAACTAGAAACAAGCTAAAATTATAATATTTCTTTCATGCTGATGCATAAAATTCCATGACATGTAGCTTAGATGAAACAAGGTGTAACCTATAAATGTTGATGTGTCAAGTGGGTTGGGCGACATAAGCACGACATGATTCATCCATGTCTGGCACAATATGATTCATCCATGTTGGACCTGGTTCATAGTCATGCCGAGCTAGGTGGGTCTGACCATGCCTTGTGTTAGGCTTGGCATGGCTTGTGTGCATGACAATGTAGCATGACCCATTAGCACAGGGTTTTTAGAAAAATTAGTTATTTTTTTAAAGGTTGTTGTTGCCTTGCTAGCTAAAATATTAATACCCATTATAGGTTAAAATATTTTTAGCCATTGGATTGCATTTGACCACTTATTTGTAAAAATTTGATTGCTTTTGAGTTTCTGCCCTAAAATATATGAAATAAAAAATAATTTTAATAAAAAATTTTTTCTATAAATATTTAATTGATATATTTTATTTTTATTTTTATATTATATTTTTTGTTCTCTTTTTGTTATTATTATATTCATATTGTATCCTATTTGTGCTATTATGTTAAATAATTTATAATTTAAATTGCCTTGTATGTCATGTAAGTGTTAGTTTCATGAGTAGTTGACTTTCAGGCACAAAATATGAGGGTACATATCTAAAGTATTTAATTCACACAAAAACTTAAGGTTTACATTGTGATTATGTTTAAAGAATTAATTTTATTTAGTATATTTTAGATTAATAATTATATTTAAAAAATGTAAATAATTTAAATGTATTATTATTTTTCTACTACTTTCAATTCAATCTCATACATAAAAAAATGATACATATAGAATAATAATAATAACTTGACTGAAAGGTTCATATTTGAAACTAGGTTCTTTCTTATAATTTTCACTCATTTGAGTGAGAAACATAAAAATAAACAAAATTTAGTAATATGTATGCACTTAACAACATTAAAAAAAAATAGCTGGAGTCTCAATGAAGATTTCAGCTAAACATAAATGAGCTATAGGATCTTTGAAGTTGGAACAACATCAGGTTAATTGACCACCTTTATTTATCGCAATGAATTTGTGAGAGAAGATGTGACGAAATTGATTATTAACTCGAGTATTCTGGTTAGATTTTTGGAACATTCTAAAATAATTTCTATTATGCAAATTTACTTTTGATCTACTTATCATAGAATTCTTAGTCTTATGTCAACCAATAGGAATAACAATATAAAATATTTTAAATTAAAAAATAATTAGAAATTAAGAACTTAGCAAATAAATGTAGGGTTGTCCTTGAAGTTCGACTTCTAGACTAGGCATGAATCATGATGATATTTTATTTGCATGTCTCACCATTATGTCAATTTTTATGTATAACATTAATAATTTTTAATCCAGTCAGTAGATCAAAAATTAAGATTAGAGTCACTGGCCATAAGATTATCTAGCTCTTTGGGAGGTATTATTTGTTCTAAATAAGCTGCAACTGCATTTGTCATTTTCTCCTAGCATAAACTCTAATTCTTAGGCAGTCAAATATCCTAAATTTTGGATCATCATGATCAAGAAATAGAATATATCCGCGTGGTCTATTGAATCATCTAAACTCAATGTAAATTTTCTCTCATTGAAAGTTAAGGCTCTCTTTAGAGTCAATCTGATTTATACTTTTTGATACATATAATTACTCAATCCGAATATTATCATAATTTAAACCAATAAGTTCAGTTGTAGCTAATACATATCCATGTCACTTAACTAGAAGTCCAATCTATGTGGGATAACAGAAGAGTAAGTAAAAGTAATGGATCCAAATATGTTTTATGGATTCTTATTCTTCAGACTCTCTAAAAAATAAATATGCTCAAAAAAATAATTTTAGTACTCACTAATATTATATCAAGCTCTTATTATAAAATGTGGATCCTTTGTATATACTAAAGTAACTAAAAAAGATTAAACTCAAAGTTTTTGGTTTCATCTTATGTTTATGGAGATACTATGAAAAAATAAATGTTTATAAAAATTATGAGGAAAGTTAAATGTTGTATCTCCATTATGCATGATCTGATAGAGTATAATGTAAGAAATAATATAAGAGGGTAACTATCTGATGAGTTAATTTTTGGTTGATTTATAGATTATTTAAAATATTTCAATTAAATATTTATTCTTTCTTTTTTATAATCCATTTTTGTGAAAGATTGTAACATGGGAATTCTAATGTATGATTTTATGATTCAAACAGTAAATGTTATAACTGTTTGATACATATATTTTAATATATGATTATTTTTAAAATATTTGTATTAAATTATTTATTTTACTATTTATAAAATAATGTTGAAAAGTATGATATAAAGTGAAATAGAAATAATTCCTACATGATGCACATGTTTCTTTTTCTTAGTATAAATTCTAAATTATGGGTGCTAAATTATTTAGTTTTCAACTCGTCACTAGGAACTATAGTAAATTACTAGACTATTTATTGCGTCATATGAACTCAAGTTAAATTACCTCTCCGTGGAAATCTCACTTTATTCAAAGTTGATATGATTTATATTTGTCAGAGCAAATGATGATGTCATACTCATAGGTTGGTAATCATAATTTATCCAATAAGGTCATATGTAGCTGGCGGTGATCCTCTCTAGTCTTTTATAATTGGAAATTTAAGTGGGGTTATAGGGGAATGAGGAAAAATAATGAGTCTGATTAAATCTTTAGATTATTATTCTTCCTGAATTCACTAAAAAATTAGTTTTGCTTTAAAAATATTTCATCACTCTTTAATATTATCCTAGACATTAATGAAAAATACTTGTACTTTTTTATATACTAAAATAATCAAGAAAAATAAATAAAATAATTAATTTTAGAATCTCTAGAAAACATGCTATATAATTTTTATATGATTCAAAATTTGAAAGGACCCAGTCAAAAATGATTGAAGAATACATAAACACTTACACACACTATCACACACTGTCACATACTTGCGCACACACTATCATACACTATCACACACATGCACACACACTGTCACACACTTGCACACGAATATGTACATGTGCATATGAAATTGCACACATTGTTACACTTTACACTTTGCACCATCTAAATTGATGTAGTTGGCATCGACGCACATCTCATGCAATGGCCATGTGATGGAGAGATGGGAGGGCACACATTATGTGTGCCTTCTTTGGAAAGAGGTATTGTACATGCATGCAATGTTACGCACAGTGCATTTGTGATTGTGATGTTACTATCTACATGCACTTCTCTCTCTACAAAACATAGTATTTGTGTTCTTTAAGGTACTGGCTTTAATAACATGCTGAAAATAAATTCAAAATATCAATACTACCCATGAAAAATAATGTACAATGATGTATCCTTATATAATGGGCAATATGAATTGGGACAAGCTCATATGTCGAGTATTCTCATATGTAATAAAATAAACAACAAATAAAAAAAATTGTAAAACTATAAACAAATGGAAACTATAATAACAATTAAAATAATACATATTAAATAAATAATGTCGATTTTGATTATTATTTAGATATTTGCTCATGTCTGGTATTAAATCTCTCTTTGAAATATTTAGTAAGATATTTTTTTTGTCAGCCGGATCTGTGTGAGCAAGTATTCATTCAATGTGATACATTTAGAAGAAAAATGAAAGCTCACTAGAGATAAAATTAGAAAGAAGTTAGGATATTTTATCATATAGATTGATAATTATATAGGTTTTACTTGTTTTTTTTAATTTTAAATTACATTTTTTTTTAAATTATATTTTTTTTATTTTCAGTCATTTCTAAAAAAGATATAAAATCATCTTAATGAAAATATAAAAAAAAAATAGTAGAAGTAATAATGTATCAGATAGTTTTCATACTTTATGTATGAATCTTTAGGTTATATAGCAGACTTCATGTACGGACACATCATCATGGAATGAGATTTTTAAAATGATGAATAGATATTTGATTGAGACAACTCAGATTTTTAATCGAAGTATTTTGAAATAGTCTTCCAGAGATGTATTAATCAAATCTATTTTATCAATTGAATATTTTTTTATCATTTCTTATCATATGATTTTTTAAATCTTTTTTTTTGGAAAAAGAAATTATTTCATATCTTTCAGAGTATTTTGGAGTGTTTGTTTTTTCATCTTTTTTTCCTATGACAAGATAAGGTAATACCTAGTACTTTGAGATTTAATTTTCTTGGTTAATCTAGTATCTAAAAAGTATGCTAGTAATTTTAACCAGAATCTAATTGAGTATTAGTAAATTTTGATACTTTTTTAAGTATGACTCATTTTTAAACAAGCCTAAAACAAGAGTCCAGATAATATATGTGAGTAAATTAATTTTTAGTCTTTCCTAAGCCTCCATTGAGGTGGGATGATCACTCATTAGTTTCAATTGAATTTGCTTCACTATATGATAATATTTATATAAAATCATCATATTGACCAATAAGTATAGATCAAGTTAACTTTGGAAAGAGTGAAGTTTCACAAAAAAAATAAATATCTCTCGAGTCCATACAACTCGGTAATCCTCGGGTCTACTCTAATTCTGGCTCATGATGATTTAGAGACTATAAGACTTGATTGTACAAAACTTAGAGTTTGTATTGAGAAGGGATACGCATGGCATGTTCAGAGCATCTAAAAGTCTCCCCTGTAGCCATGTGTTCTGATCTTCAATTCCTATGATATTAATCTTCTAATCACTTTTCAAAAGAATGTGAAGATTTCTACCCATCATCATATTGTATAGGTATTTTTGTACTGTGATACTCATGTCTCATTCTCAAATATTATCTCATTTAAGATGATATAATGTCTTATGATTGCCTCTCTAAGATATGTCATAGGTGGGTGTTCATTATGAAAACATATCTAGATGAGGAGATAAATTATCATAAGATAAGATGTATTGTCAGTAGGCTTACTCATATATTTTATATTGATTATCAAAATATTTTTTTCTAAACTTGATAAAATAGTCATCATAGAGATTTTTATTTCATTGGTGGCCTCCCACAGTTAGAAATAATCTGCATAGAGATATCCAATAGGACATGTCAATTGGAATGTCATTTTTTAGGCTTAGTCTTGCCATTGTGTCATGCCTAGCATTACATGGCTTTGAAAATGGCAACCTGGTATGGCTTGTCAGCTGCCAGGATCATGTCAAGCCAAACCTTGACATGCTTGCACACAATGCATGCCTCTAACCTAAATTCATTCCAATCTAGCATGTATTCATTTTAGGCTAGCATGACTGCATGAATTCATTCTATACTAGTAGGGGTTCATTATAGGCTAGCTTGATTCATTTTGAGTTGGCCCCAGGTTCATTCTAGACTAGTCCAAGTTCATTCTAGCCTAGCTTGGAATAAGGGTGTCAAATGAGTCGGGCGGCCCGGGCATGACCCAGATCAGTAGTGCCTGGCCCAGCATGGCACGGTCCAGAATCGTGCCTCGGGCCGAGCCGCCCCGAGGCATGGTTTGTGGCCTGCTAGGCCGGCATGAGTCGTGCCTTGTGTCGGTGCCAACGCATGGTAAACCTTTATGGGCAATTTTATTATTTTTTTAAATTTGACCGCCTCGTCACGGGCCGGTCTATTTTTTTAAAAACATTCGGTCACATGATTACTTTTTTTCTAGTTTTCCTCTCTGTCATTCGGCATGGCAAGCACGTCTGTGCACTTTGTTGTGCCTATCAGGCTGCTATGCCTAGTATGGAATGGGATTTTAACCATGCCATGCACGGCATGGCCATGTTCAGAAAAAGTGGGCCATGCCTGCATGGCATGGCCCACTTCACACCTCTAGCTCGGATTCATTCCAAGCTAGCTTGGATTCATTTTAGACCAACTCGACATCATTATAGGATAGCACGAGTTCATTCTAGGCTAGCTCAGGTTCATTTTAGGCTAACTCGGATTCATTCCATGCTAGAGTTCCATGCTAGCCACGATTTGTTCCAGGCTAGCTTGCATTCTTTCCAAGTTAACCTGTGTTTATTCCAGAATAGCCTCCATTCAATTCAGACTAGAGGTGTTAAATAGGTCATCACATGCTGGCATATTCATTCTTTCACAACATAGCATGGTGGTGTTGTCCACTAGCCCAACAAGGCACGGTGAGCACGGCAAATTGCACTACCATGTCTGATTGTGTTGAACGGCAATGATGCATAAAAGATAGAAGATTTTAAAGTTTGAAAAAATTTAATTTTTTTTATTTTGAATTTTAATTAACTTGTGATTTTAAAATTGTTAATATTTTGAAAATTTTGCATTAGTTTATTCATTGTTATTCTAAATAATAAAAGTTAAATCGTGATTACTTTCTAGTTAGGAGATAAAATCATAATCTTTTTTAGATTCAATAATTTTGGATGTAGAAGAGAGAGATTAGAGAGAGAGAGAATGAATGAAGTTTAAAATACATTTAATCACTCGATATGATATACTTGCCAAAAAGAAGAAGTGGTCTCTGTGTTAATCATCATCATGTGTTTCAAGCCGTTGGATTGGAATTTTTTTGTCCCGGTGGACTTCTTTGATTCACTGCCCGCTGGTTCCCACAGATGATAGATTAGACATTGTTAGCACTTAGCACTTAGCATAGTGATTGTAACATGTGTAAAAACTTTAGCTGATTTGTTTTATCAACTATGTGTTATAATTGTCGCCATTGATATATATGTGTTCCATAAACTTAAATGATACTAGATTATCTTTGTTACATTGTAAATTTTTTTTTTGTTTTTTTTATTTTTCTTGTTCTTCAAAAACTTCTCCCTCAATTATTCCTCAACAAAAACATTGAAAAATTGCAATTAAAAAATTAGGTTCTTTTTAAGTCATCTTTTTCAACTACAAAGAACAAGAAAATAATTCATCACATACACTTGTGGTGTATGTGTGTTTGTGTGTGTGGGCGTGTATACGCATGTGTTTCTTATGAAAGTTTTGAAACTTGAAAATAAAACTCAATTCACTTAGGTAGATGTTTTCATGGAAAAAAATATGGATATATATATATATATATATATATATGCTTACTTACATGCATGCATGTGTGTGTGTGTGTGTGTGATTCTCATAGATTTAAGGAGTAATTATTTGTAAATATAAATATAAAGTGCATATATATTTTGTAAAAGTTGTGTTTTACAAAGAAAATATTTTTTAAAATATATATATGAAATGAAAATGTTAATAAATCATGTGGGTAATAATAAATGGGAAATTTATACTTGGTTTGGGAAAATGAATAATTAATGTTTAGTGGTACTAAGTTTAACAATTTTTTTTGTCCGACTCAAACCTAGCTCATCTTATCTTTTGGGTCATTTATAAATTCTTAGGGTCTAGGGTCAAAGAAGGTAATATACTCATACTAACAATATTGTGTCTCAACTAATATAAAAAAAATAATGTTTACGTATCACAAATAGAAATTATATTTGTTTTTTAAATTAAAAAAATTGATATTTCTTACAACAAATTGAAAAATAATAATATCTTGGTGTATTGAAAATAATCAACCTGATTCTATCATTTATCATAATATGTATGTATGTATGTATCTAAAAAAACCAGCAACCCTCTTTTAAAAAAATATATAAAAGAAAGACTATAGGTAAAGGGTTAGATCATATAAGAATCCAACTTGCTTTTTATAAAAATCATATATATTTTATAATTTATATTTCTTATTTTTTAATTATATATATATATATATATGTATGTATGTATGTATGTATATGTATGTTCTATCTATATATTGTTTATATACAATATATATGTGGCAAGTATATGTATATATATATATACACTATGAGTCTATATTAAATAGGAATCCAACTTGCATTTTTTATAAAATCAAAAATATTATTTAATTTTTATTTTCTTATTTTTATATTATACATATAAATAAATCATATATATATATATATATATGATATATACAATATACATACATACATACTTTTATATATATATATATATATATTCTGTGCATGTGTATATCTATATATATTGTGTTTGTGTGTGCACATATATATATATATAATTTATATATACATATATATACAATAGATCTATATGCATAAAGTGTGTGTATATATATGAACAATATATATCAAAAAAAATAAAAACCATCCAGAAACGAAGTATAGGGCATACTTTTCTTTTGATACCCGACTAGAGTTCTTCAAACTTATGAAAAAGATGGAGATGGAATCACAGACACTAGCATGGAAAGATTAGTGCACAAAGTTTTGGGTTGCGTATGATTATTGCTGAGCAATCACATGAGTTCTATGTGAATTGCATTACATGATCAGAATCAAATTAATGAAATTACTTACTGGTAAAAGATGACTGCATTCTGATAAATCTCTTTATGATCGACATCACTACCATGCACATTGCGGAGAGAGAAGTTTTGTCTTCTAGATGCCCCCTCAAGAATCGAAGCCCGTTGGAGTTGGAGTATGGTGAGGGTTTATAGATAAGATGAGATAAACTATAGAAGCGAACACCGAGCATCTTGGAGATGCTCTTAAGCGTAAGTTAGAGTTGAAACCCATATATTTGTAAACTTCAATTTTCTATACATATATGTATAAAAAATGAACTATATAAAACTAAATAGACAATAAATAATTATATTTACATAAAGACTCATTTTTCAATTCATTTATTTATACATATATGTTAGAGTTGAATTGATGATAAATCTCTTTCTGATATATTTTCAAAGATTTACTTATATTTACATAAAGACTCTTTTTTTTTCTCAATTCATTTTTTTATACATAAAGATTCATTTTTCAATTAAATTTAGGATTTACATATAGTTATATATTTTTATACATCTATATTTATTACATATATAGAGATTTACATATATGTATAGATAGCTAAATAAATAATAAATAATTATAATACATAAAGACTCATTTTTTTTATTTATTATCAAAATATTTTCAACAAAGCTAATGTGTGTGTAGCAAGGTACACATGAAAAACAAACACCTTGTAATTTATTATTATAAAATTAATTAAACAATAAATATATAAACAACTTCAAAAAATAGATTTTTATCTTTATAACTAGAAAAAAAAAATCAAATGGCTACAAAATTTACAAACTTCATATAGCAAGGCACAATTGAAAAGATGATTGGTATTCAAGCCACACACCAAAGTGTTATAAAACACTCTTTATGTTAATATATATATATATATATATATATATATATATATATATTTTATTGTTATAAATTTCTAAGAATTCATATTAATTTTTATAAAGATAATATGGAATAATTTTAAAGGCATAAAATTTTATTTTATTTGATATCATTTATAATTTTAAAAATTTTAAAAATTACTTAAAGTGAGAAGATAATTAAAAAAATTATAATTTTTATTTTAATAAAGACTAAATATTAAAAGCTAATAGTAAAAATATTACTCAATTATTTAATTCTTATAAATTTTAGTAGGGGAAAACATCTATGTATTTATTTTTAAATATTAATTTATTTTCTTTTAAATTTAATAAAAAAATTTAAATTTTTATTATAATTAAAGATTTTCAAATTTAGTATTAATTATTTTTTTAAAAGTTTCCTATAATCATAAAATTTTTTTTATACATTATAATAATATTAAAATTTATTAGTTTATTCGTCAATTCAAATATTTTTAAAAATATTTTTTATTTTATCATACAATGAATTATTTTACATTTATATTAGTATAAATTTTAATGTATGTTAATTTAATTTGTAAAATATTGATAAAAATTATTATACTTATTGAATTAATTATTTAATGTTACTTTAATACAAATTATTAAGTTTCTTAATTAAACATTTTAGAAAAATTTTTTGTATAATTTTTTTAAAAATTAATACATCATAAAATAGTTATTTTAGTCCTTATTAATATAATTGTTTTTTATATTTTTATATTTTTTAAATTATTTATTTATAATATCGTTTTTTATAATTTTACGAGGAGAATGTTTCTTTTAAGGACCACTCATCTATAGACCATTAACATACATTTAATAAACAAAATTAAATAAAATATTAAAAGTGATAATAAATTTAAAAAGATAAATAATTAAATTTTGGCTAGTGAAATTACATCACTAAATTCGTCCCTATGTTTGGGATTTAATTAGCTAAGGAAGTTCTGTCACTAAATTCGTCGCTATATTCCAGATTTAATCATCTAGAAAAGTTTCCTCGCTAAATCCATCGATATATTATAGATTTAATTAGCTAGGGAAGTTCTGTCACTAAAATTCATCGCTATATTTAGGATGAAATTGGCTAGGGAAATTCTGTCGCTAAAATCTGTCACTATATTCAGTATGTAATTAGCTAGAAAAATTCTGTCGTTAAATTTGTCGTTATATTTCGGGATGTAATTAGCTAGGGAAATTTCGTCGATAAAATTCGTCGCTATTTTCCAGAAGTAATTAGCTAGGGAATTCCGTCGCTGAAATCTATCGCTATGTTCCGGATGTAATTAGCTAGGAAAATTCTATTGCTAAATATGTCGCTAAATTCCAGATTTTATTAGCTAGAAAAATTCCGTCACTAAATCTATCGTTATATTCAGGATTTTATTAGCTAGGAAAATACCATCGCTAAATCCATTTTTTATTTCCTTGCTTTTCTAGAATGAAATTTATGAAAAATATTTCGTCACTAATCCATCGCTAATCTTTCGCTAAATTCCCCACTTTTCTTTAAGCGGATTTTAATAAAATTTTCTGTCAATAATCCATCGCTAATCCATTGCTAAATTCCCCATTTTTCTTGAGCGGAATTTACATAAAATATTCTGTCACTAAGCCGTTGCAAATTTTTCATTCAATAAAAAATCATAAATTCCTTGTTATTCCCTAGCTAATCCCTTGAAATTTAGCTAGGGATTGATCCCAAGCTAAAATTTTCTAGCTAAATGAACATTTTCTTGTAGTGTTACATCTACACGAACATGAACAAAAATATTATTATATAGATTAAAAATCGATTGATATATAGATATAACTATATATTGACAAATATATAGACATTTAGATAGTTATATTGATATATGGATAGAAAAATAGATAGATAGTTAGATATAAAGAAAAATAGATAGACAGATAAATAGATAGAGAAATAGATAGATAGAAAGATAAATAGATGGATAGATAGATAGATATATAGAAATATAGATAGATAGATAGATAGATAGACTGATAGATAGACAGATAGACAGACAGATAGATAGATAGACATATAGATTGATAGTTGATAGAAAGATATATAGACATGTCGATAGATATTAAGATAGACAGAAATATATACACATAGATACCCACATATATAGATAGGGAGAAAGAGAGATAGAGAGATAGATTGAAAGGTAGATTGACTGATAGATAGATAGAAAAATAGATATAAAAATAGTGAAAAACATAGATTAATAGATAGATAAACAATTATATAGATAGATAGATAGATAGATAGACAGATAGATAGACAGATAAATAGAAAGATAGATAAATAAATAATAGATAGATAGATAGACAAGTAGATATGGAGATAGAAAGATTAATAGATAGATATATAGATAGACAGATAGATAGAAAAAGAGTTTGACAAATAGAAAGACAAATAGACAGATAGACAAATAGACACACAAATAGATAGATAGATAGATAAATATTTATATAGACAGACACACAAAATGAAAGATAAATAGTTTGATACACATATTGGTAAACACATAGATAGATAAATTAATAGTGAGATAGATAGACATATAGATATATAGATATAGATATATATATATATATATATATATTCATAGATAGATAGATTGATAGATAAAATGATATTAAGATTGATAAACATATTGATAAAATGATTGATTGATAAATTGATAGATATATTTATATACAAAATGATAGATTGATATATTGATAGATAGAAAGATAGATAAATAGATTAATATATAGATAAATAGATATAAGATAGATAGTTAGATAGACAGATAGATAGATAGATAGACAGATAGATATATAGATATATAGACAGACAGATTGAAAGAAAGAAAGAAAGAAAGATAGATATATAGAGATATAGATATAGATAGATATATATATATATATATATATATAGATATACAGATAGTTAGATAGATTGATAGACATTTTCATAGATATATAGACATATTTAAAGAAAATCAATATAAAGATTAATAGACGGATTGTTAGACAGGTTGATAGACAGATTTATAATCACATAGATAGTTAGATAGATAGATAGATGATAGATAAATAGATAGATAGACAAATGATAGACCGATAGATAGAAATATAGGTAGATTATTTTTCAAATAGATAGATAAACAAATAGCTAGATAGATAAACAAATAGATAGATAGATAGATAGATAGGTAAATAGATTGATATACAGATAGATAGATAGATAGATTAATATGTTGATAGAAAGATAAAGATATAGATAGATAGATAGATAGACAGACAGAAAATTAGATAGATAGATATAAAGATAGATAAACAAGTAGATATATAGATAAATAAATAGATAGATAGACAAATAGGTAGATAAATAAATAAAAATAAAGATAATCAAATAGATAGTTAAATAGATTGATTGATACAAAGCTAGATAGACATATAGATAGATAGATAGAGTCACAAATAAATATATAGATAGAATGATAAACAGATAGAAAGACAGATAGATAGATATATAGAAAGATAGACAAATAGATAGATAGAATAGATAAATAGATATAAAAGTAGATAGACAGATAGATAGCCATATAGATAGACTAATTGATAGACAGAAAGATAGACAAATAGATAGACAAATAGATGATCTAATTGTCTATCTAGATATACAAGCAGGTAGACAAGTAGGAAGATAGTCAAGCAGGTAGACAGATAGACACACAAACACATAGATAGACAGGCATGTAGACTGATAGTTAGAAAGTCAAACAAAAAAAATAGAAATATAGATAGATAGGCAAAAAAAGAAAAATAGACATTTAGATAGATAGGTTAATAGACAAATTGATAGACAGATTGTTAGAGAGATAGATTGATTGATTTATTGATTGTTTGATAGATAAATAGTTAAATAGCTATACACACACATAGATAGATAGATAGATAGGTATGTAGCCATGTAATAAGTCAGTCAAGTATGTAGACAGATAGATAGACAAACATACAGATATAAAGACATGTAGATAGATAATCAGAAAATCAAACAAACAAATTGAAAGATAGATAGACAGACAACAAAAAGACAAATAGACATATAGATACGTAGTTTGATAAACAAATTAATAGATAGTTTGATAGAGAGAATAATTGAAAGATTGATAGACCACTACAATAAAAATCCCAAATAGCTTGGGAATTTTTTCTAGCACAATGGGTTATTTTTATTTCTAAAGTGGATATAATGATGGAATAATGATGGAACCTTTCCCAAGCTAAAGTTCTCATTGCTAAAATATAACGAGGGAAATAGTCCATAGCTAAAAAATGTTAGCGACGGAAAATACTCTTAATAAATTACTAATTTCCCTATCTAATTTTTACCTTAATTTGAAGCTTCAGAAAATTTCCTAACTAAATTAGCAAAAGAAAAATCCCTAGCTAAATTACCAATAGAAAATTCCCTTGCTATTTTCAATCAAAAAATTATTTTCACTATTTTATTTTTTTTAAAAAAAATTAATTTAAATAATTTCATGTTTTTATATTAAATTGATTAAAAACAAAAGCTATAAATGATAATTTATAATTAACAAAAATTAAAATCAGTTAATATATTATTCTAATATAATATTTGACATAGTTAAAACAAAAATATAACAACATTTTATTATATCTTATTTATCGATGTATCTAATGATATTGTATAAAGTTTAATCTATCCATGAAATTGACATTGCTTTCTCTCCCCCAGCTATTCTGGTCATCATCTTTCTATTCCGAAAAAGCTATCCTAGTCGTGGTGCATCATGTCTAGTGAAAAATCCCTTCACTTCTACAAGCTTCATATGGGGAACATTGCGGTACCAAATTTGTATGAAATTTAAACTAATCAATTAAATCAAAATAAATAAATAAAAAAAGATATGTTTAGATAAATATATAATATTGTAGTATATATGTACATTTATACTGTAGTGTATATATACGTATATACTACCATTTCACTGGGTAGATAAATTACTATAGTATATGTACATATATACTGTAGTATTATATGTACATTTAAACTGAGTATATATGTACATATATACTGGAGTATTATATGTACATATATACTCATTATATATGCATATATAATATGGTAGAATTATATGTACTTATATACTATAGTATATATGTAGATATACTTAGTATATATGTACGTATATACTATAATATTATACGTAAATATATATTCAGTATATACGTACATATATACTCAGTAAATACATACATATGTACTTGGTATATACGTAGATATATACTTAGTATATATACATATATATATATATATACTCAATATATATTACATATGTACTATAGTATATATGTAAGTATATACTGCAATATTATATGTATATATATATATAATCACATAGCCTCAGATGACACAAAACTACAACAAATTAGTATTACCCCATTTATAATTCACAAAGATGTCACAAAATTTCACTATCAATAAAAATAAAAAATGTAAATATTATTTAAATTTAGGAAAATATCTTTGAAAACTCTTAGAGGAAAACCTGTAAGACAAGCCACGAGCTAGGCTTGGTGCATCAAATTTTGCATTTTGCCTCCCTGTAACCAAAACTCTCTCCCGGTCTCAAGGTCTATAAGTGTGTTGCTTTGCCCCGCCATGACGGAGCTGACAAGCTAACAAAACAATTGACAGATGAAATAGAGATAGATCATCAGTAATGGTAACCATCAACAAAACAATAAGAAACTTGAACATAGAAAAATGGAGCACTCTACCATGCTCATGTGCAACATAGGATGATAAAAATATTTTTTGCATAATAATTTTGAATAAATACATTCTACGCAACCCTTGTTTTGCATAGCTAAAACAAAAACATAATAAAAGTTTTATAAAACTTTTTCATCAATGTATCTAATGATATTGCATAAAGTATAATCTATCCGTGAAATTGATGTTGCATTTTCTCCTCCATCTCCTCTGATCACCATCTTTCTGCTGCGACAAAGTTATTTTAGTCGTGGGGCATCATGTCTTTTGAAAAATCCCTTCACTTCTACAAGCTTCATATAAGGAACATTGTAGTATCATATCTGTACGAAAATTAAACCATTCAATCAATTCAAATAATAAATAAAAAAAGTTCTATTTTGATAAATATATAATACTGTAGTATATATGTATATTTATACTATAGTGTATATGTACATATATACTAGCATTTCACTAATTACATATATTACTGTAGTATATATGTACATATAATTCTATAGTATTTTTGTGCATGTACTATAATATATATGTAGATATAATGAGTATATACTTACATTATACTATATTATATACGTACGTATATACTACATTATATACGTATGTATATACTGTAGTATATATGTACGTATATACTATAGTATATAGGTACGTATATACTATAGTATATAGTATATATGAACATATATACTCAGTATGTACGTATAAGAGATATACTAGAATATCTTTTATCTACACATATAAGAGGAACCTCTCATTGAACCGAGAAACTATTTCAGAGTGCGACTCTTTTCTAAATCTCTCATTAACATCCTTACATGTCTGGAACAATAGAGACATTCTAATTCAATGATCAAAGAATGCATATCATGTTTTCGTGTAAGTAAATAATGAGCAATGAAATGTAACTCAACATGACCATGGTACACAAACTCATGAGTGATGGTAGGGTTCAAAGTAGTAAAATAACTAGACCACTACCTCCCACAGTTTCAATCGTTCTTGCAAGAATATTTGGAGTTAAGGATTCAAAATCCTACACAATTGCAAGGGAAAAAAAGGAGTTATTAGTAGTGATGAGAATCTTAAAAATAGTATCTAAAAAGAAAAGAAAAGTAGAACTCACAAAATGCACATGCCATAAGTATTTTCTAGAATTCTTTCAAAATCATTGTACAAGCAAAAGGAAACAACTCTACTTTCAAGAAACAAAGAGAAGGAATCAGTTTTTTCTGGGTCAATCAGTCCCTTCATCATTAACTTTTTAATCTACTTTTCCAGTTTTCTCTTGTGGCATCATCATGCAAGCATCAAATTCAGATGGAATTAAAAAACTAGTCAAATTTCTTAGATATCATGGCATCAAATTTAGTATATACGTACATATATACTATAGTATATATGTAATATGTACTACACTATTTTATGTACATATATACTCAGTATATCTACATATATACTGTAGTATATATGATACAAGTATATATGTACATATGTACTGTAGTATATATGATACTGAGTATATATGTACATATGTATTGTAGTATATATGATACTAAGTATATATGTACATATGTACTGCAGTATATATGATATTGAGTATATATGTACAAATATACTATAGTATATTCATACATATATACACTCATAAAAATAATCACATAGCCTCAGATGACACAAAATTGCAACAAATTAATATTATCCCATTTATACTTCATAAAGAAGGCACAAAACTTTAGGGGCTAATCTTTCTAGTTTATCCAGCCATCTTTCATGTATTGCAGTGAAAGAGAAGTTTTGGAGACAATGCATTCATGGGGATTGAATGAATTGTTGGCATTAACCATTAAGTTGTTAAGATCACTTCCTGGTAAGAAAGGCTTCGTGTCTTGGTCTCCCATGCTATCGATCAGTTGTAGACCAAGATGGCCCTAGAAAAATAGCTTTTAATAGCCATAGTTCCTCATGTTCAGCCCATCATCATCCATGAAACTACAATCATGCAAGAGAATGAGAACAAGCAAAATGAACACATTTAATTGAATTTCATTAGCAATCGTAATGGATATTAACATTTCAATAGTTTAATTTACAAAATGACCGATAATAAGTAGTCACAGATTTGAACAGCGCCAACGTAGAACTACACAAAATAAGAGTGTCAAGAACAAACTTGCATCTGCGTGGGACTAAAATTTATGTTTGACTCACAACTTCAGAAGCTAACGTACTATTCCTAACACCAAGTGGACCAGCCAAAACTTTTACATACCTATAATAGGCTAAAAATCTACCCAAAATATTTGAGTACACTCAAACATATTCATAGATTTATAAAAATAGTAATTATAGACACGAACAAACAAAAATCTAAGTTGATGTCATACAACTTCAGAAACTATCTAAAAGATGTCTAGAAATGATGTTTAGAGAGAGTGTGTGTGTGCAAAAATAAAATGCTTCAGAAATAATGAAGATAATAGAAGCTTGGCCTCCTTTTGATCCAGCGGAAATTGACAAAGATGGGACCAATGCATAGGAAGGACCATGACAATGTCTGAAGGCTTTGAATCAAAATTATTTCATGCATCTCATATTAGATGTATAGCAAAGATTCATTATTAGCTTAGTTGTCAAAGCAAAGAACAAAACTAGAATAAAAAAAATTGATACCTCAAAAAATATATCATCTTGTTTTGCTTCACATAGACAAAAATCAAAAACAGTTCAAAAATAATTATAATACGAAATCATCCTCATAATTAATTATTGAATGTGTGTTAGCCTCTCTTACGAGGTTTTGTAGTTGAATCTCGGAATGATATTTGTTGCTTCAATGCTACTAACTATGACCCCATATAAGATATCTACTATTGCATTAAATTCTTAGTTTCTTTCATCTCATCATTCATTTCTTTAATTTCTTGCTTTTCTTCATTCAAATGAGAAATCTGCTTATCCTTCTCTTCTTTTATTTCCTACATTTCTTCTTTTAAAAGAGTAATCTTCTCATCAATCTCTTCTTTCATTTCTTGCATTTCTTCCTTCAAATGAGATATTTTCTCATCCTTCTCTTTCATTTCGGTCTCCATAACTTCAAAACATTCATTTGTTTCCATTACTTGTTGTTTGACCACCTCATCCACCATTGTTGTCATAGATAAATTAGAAGCACGTCTGCTACAATAAAATTCCACTCCCTTCGTGTTGATGCCAAACACTCCACTAGTTCTTATGACCTTTTATGGTCTCCAAATAGATAGGATCATTGTCAATTGGTTGAAGATCGATAGAACCCTCACCTTGTTTAGAAGCAGCTATCACACATTCCTCAATTAGTTCCTATGATAAAATAGAAAAAAAATAATATTATAGATATACATAAAATAAATTTAATATTTTGCATTCCAAATAACTTTCAAAATTTGTTGTAGTACTATAAAAATTTTATTAATATAATAGATTCTTATAGTAATCATTGGAGACTTGTTGTCAACATACTGACCATCTAATTTCTTCACATGTATCTTTCTGAAAATCTCATAAAAATTAAAATATCGACCAAATTTTTCAGCCTAGAGTATGTATTTATTAAGTCATAAAATAACAAATTATAAAAAATTGTAACAATATTAATAAAACCACGCATAGATTTTATTTATTTAGACTATTAGGAAAACCACTATATATATAAATGTTTAAAAATTTAAAATTTTATCAAATCTCGAGCATGCTCAATGCTTGACTTTGACCCTCCTGTGTAGCGAGACATTTCTGTACCTAGTCTAGCTACCTCAGTTCATCGATATTTGCTGGAAATATTTGATTTTTTTTCACATATGGCTTCTCCCAATACTTAAACCACTTGGGCCAATCATCATTGGATATAAAATCCAGCCTTTCTTTATATTCTTCAAATAATGGACAAAATCAGAATACCATTCAGCATCTTTGCTCTCCCACAATGATTTTATCTTTCCATTAAATTTGGGTAGCCATGTGCACAGATTCTATATATAGAAAAATCACAAAAGAATTTATATTAATAACAATGGCATAATTATTTACTACTTGAATAATAACTAACATAATAGTTAACTAATTAGATAATTAATTTTCAAGGCTTTTGTTTCATTATTTTTGCTTGAAACTCATTAAAATTAGACTCTTTTGGCGATTCAGAAACTTTCTTCCACTAGAATGTTTTAGAATCAATCTTTTTCTTGAAAGACTTTTTAATTATAGCCGAACACTTGTTAGATGGAATAAAACTATAAAAATAAATAACATTGAAAAAAATGAATCATAACTATATATAAAAAACCACTAAAAGAAACATCATAATTTTTTATTCAAGTAATTTTTATATCTTTCTTACACCTCCAATCCACAATCTCAATTACTAACTTAGCACTGAATGTAGAGGAAGGCACAACTTTGATGATGTCGATGGTTTTGTAAATAGGGGAACTATTGATGTAAAATGTGATGTAGAAGATGGTAATGTACAAAAAGTGTGAGCAGGAAGGAAAATGAGTGGTGGGATTATATTTAATAAAGCTGATAGTAAAGGTGTCAATGATGGTGATGGTGATGGAAATGGAGATGGTGATTGTGATGTTGAAGTCTGGATATGGTGGGTATGAGATGGTACTAAATTTGCTACATGGTGTAAAATACTAGATGAATTTGGTCCATTACTACATTCACGTCCACCTCTACCACGACCATGTCCTTTAGGTGCCATTTGTTATACAAAAAATAAAAACATAGAATAAATAATAAAGATATGATGAGATGTTGAGATGTTGGTACTTCAAAATTTGATCAAGCTTTAATTTTGCAAATTATTCGCCAATCACACTCATCATGTGATAAACTCAAATATGTACAATAAATATACTTAGTGGCTTGAACTGCCATAATAAATGGCTCATATTGATTAAATTTGTGTTTATGGTTAACATACACTAGCTTATAATCCGAATGAATCTTTGCACCCATATTTCGTGTATGATAAAACCACTCATACTTTAATATAACAATCCTATTATTTTGGAGTCCAAGATACTCCAACTCAATAACTTATGTGAGTTGACCATAATATTCAATCTCATGATTCTCATCTGCACTATAACTTTAGCCTTTAATACATATAACACTATTAAAGTTGTTATACATATATAGTTATACACATATAGTTAAACAAAATATTGTATGTTATTATACATGTAATTATAAATATAGTTTCACGTGATTATACATATAGTTACACATAGAGTTATACTTATATTTATACAAGTAGAAATATAGATTTTTTTCATATAATTTTATATATTTATAAATATAATTCTGTATTGATATAGATATAGCAACATACATTTTTATATACTAATATATAAACATGTATATTAAAAATATGTTGTAAATTATATATTTAAATATAGTTATGTATAAAGTTTTTATAGTTATCCATATAGTAAGATACAATTATTTATAGTTATATGTTGTTATACATATAGTATATATAGTTATAAATAGTTATATATAGTTAAACTAATAGTTACATATAGATATATTCATACAAGTAGTTATAAGTAGTTATACATAAATGTATACAAAGTTATAAACAAATATATAGATTTATATATATGTATACATATTTACAAATATAGTTATATTTAATTTTATAAAGTTTTATATAGTTATACAAATATTTATATATAGTTATACACATATAGTTAAACATAATGTTATATGTTGTTATACGTGTAATTATAAATATTTTTACATATAGTTATACATTTAGTTACGCATATAGTTATACTTATATTTATACATGCAGGTATATATATTTTTTCATATTATTTTATATATTTATAGATATAGTTATGTATAGGCATAGATATAGTAAAATACATTTTTATATACTAATATATAAAAATGTATATTAAATATATGTTGTAAATTATAAATTTAAATATAAGAATGTACAAAGTTGTTATAGTTATACATATAGTAGATACAATTATTTATAGTTATATGTTATTTTAGATATGGTATATATAGTTATAAATAGTTATATATATATAAACATATAGTTATATATAGATATATTCATACCAAGTAGTTATAAGTAGTCATACATAAATATATACGAAGTTATAAACAAATATATAGATTTACATATATGTATACATAAATGTATACATAGTTACAAATATAGTTATTTTTATTTATATAGAGTTGTATATAGTTATATAAATATTTATATATAGTTATACACATAGTTAAACATAATGTTGTATGTTTTTTTTGGATCAACGCTTCTTAACCTCAAATTACTTTCAAACACTGTTATGCTAGTTTAGAATACAAATCCCATGTGTTCATGTACATACATGTTAGGGCATGTACACTTCCAACAAAAAATAAACAGCTATCAACAATATCTAAAGCCATCTATCCTATCAACAAGAAACAATAAATAAATTAACAGGTTCCATATACATTACTCACACTATTATCATTGAAAGAAAATAATAATAGGCTAAAACAGGATGGCAATCATCCAACAATTTTATTTGTATACACTTCTGTTAAAAAACATGATGTACTTTAAGGTTACCCATCTAGAGTCATGCCATCTTGGCCCTCCATCCAGGAGGATAACCTGAATCTTGGCATCAAATAGGTCATGCCAAGGTTGCAAATGCATGTTAGTTCTTAAATGGATATTCACTAGGTTTAGCAAGATCATGCATCACCCTGAAATTAATAGGCAAAAAAATTCATGATAAACCGATCAGGGAACCCATTGCTGATGGACTTGTAAAGATGGAAGTGCCATACAATCACTGGAAACAGTCAAAATACTTGCAACAAGTGAGGTTGGAATGTGAGTTGATGGCGGCCTAGTAGGCTTTAAAGTAGATGGACTGAAAAGTTCATTGTCCTTTGGGCACCAATTTGGCATGTCATCATCATTGTTAAGGAGCTTCTTCTATGGCATTCTGTTTATGAGAACTTATTTTTCTTTCAAACTTAGCAGTGCATGAACCTTGCATTCGCTAACTTGTTTGTGCGTGGGAATCACTTGAGCAGAGACAACACTACAAGAAAATATCAATTTAGCTAAGAAATTTTAGCTAGGGATCAATCACTAGCTAAATTGTAAGAGATTAGCAAGGGAATAGTAACAGATTTATGATTTTTTTTGAAAAAAAAATAGCAACAAATTAGTGAAAGATTAGCGAGAGAAAATTTTTTGAAAATTCCACTCAAAAAAAGTGGGGATTTTAGTGATGGATTTAGCGACGGATTAGTGATGGAAAATTTTCATAAATTCTGCTCAAAAAAAGAGGGGATTTTAATGATGAATATTGTGACGGAATATACCTCGCTAATAAAAGCATGAAATTAGTGATGGTATTACCGACAGATTTTCCCTAGCTAATTTTTAGCGATGGAATTAGCGACGGATTTTTCCATACTAATAAAATCTATGATTTAGTGACGGATTTTCCCTTGCTAATAAAATCCATGATTTAGTGATGGATTTAGCGATGGATTTTCTCTTGCTAATAAAATCCATGATTTTGCGACAGATTTAGCGATGGATTTTCCCTTGCTAATAAAATCAATGATTTAGCTACAGATTTAACGATAAATTTTTTATTATTAATAAAATCCATGATTTAGAGACAAATTTAATGATGGATTTTCTCTTGCTAATAAAATCCATGATTTAGCGATGGATTTTTCATTGCTAATAAAATCTATGATTTAGCGATATATCTAGTGACAGATTTAGCGACAGATTTTTCCTTGCTAATAAAATATATGATTTAGTGACAGATTTATATATGAATTTTTCCTTTGTTAATAAAATCCATGATTTGGCGATAGATTTAGTGACGGATTATCCCTTGCTAATATAATCCATGATTTAGCAACGGATTTAGTGATGGATTTTCCCTTGTTAATAAAATCCATGATTTAACGATGGATTTAGAGACGGACTATCCATGGGTAATAAAATCTATATTTTAGTTACTAATTTAGCGAGTGAATATTCCTAACTAATAAAATCCATAAATTAGTGATGGATTTAGTGATGGAATTTCAGTAGAAAATAAAATCTATAATTTTATGATGGATTTAGGGATGAAATTTTTCTAAATAATTAAATTATTAATTTAGCTACGAATTTAGTGATGGTATTTCCCTAGCCATTATTTAATTATATAATTTTTTTTATTTATTATTTGTATTAAAATTTTATTTAATTTTGTTTATTAAATTTATGTTATTAGTTTATAGATGAGCACTCCTTGAAACACACATTCTCATCGTAAAATAAAAAAATTGATATTATAAATAATTAATTAAAAATATATAAAAATACAAAAAAGAATTATATTAATAAGGACTAAAATAACTATATTTATGATGTATTAATTTTTAAAAAAAGTATACAAACAATTTTTCTAAAATTTTTATTTAAGAAATTAAAGAATTTAAATTAAAGTAACATTAAATAATTAATTCATTAAGTATAATAATTTTTTCGATAATTAAATAAATAATTAATAACTATAATTAATTCATTAAGTATAATAATTAAAGTAACATTAAGTGTATTTTATACATGACTAGTATACATACTTAGGTATGCCGACTTGATATCTACAGAAAATATTCAAAAATGAGTAATGATTGAATTCAAAAATAAAATAAAATAAAATATAATATAATAAATAAAATAAATAAAATAAATAAAATAAATAAAATAAATAAAATAAATAAAATAAATAAAATAAATAAAATAAATAAAATAAATAAAATAAATAAAATAAATAAAATAAATAAAATAAATAAAATAAATAAAATAAATAAAATAAATAAAATAAATAAAATAAATAAAATAAATAAAATAAATAAAATAAATAAAATAAATAAAATAAATAAAATAAATAAAATAAATAAAATAAATAAAATAAATAAATAAATAAATAAATAAATAAATAAATAAATAAAATAAATCAATAAATAAATAAATAAATAAATAAAATAAATAAAATAAATAAAATACATAAAATATATAAAATAGATAAAATAGATAAAATAATTGTTTAGCATGTCAAATTAAATTAAATTGATTACACTCGATTGAATCAGTTTCAACTATTCTACCAACTTCTAGAAAACACACTAATATTCACACATGTAATTGAAAATAATTGAACAAGAGTTTCTCAATTCACTCTGAAATGGTCTCATGATATGTGTTGTTGTGTGCTAGTAACTCCAAATCACTTTTATTTATAGGCAAGATTCCAAGTTTTTTAATTTTTGAAGCAACATTTAGTAAGCCAACACATAGCTTTCACATGTCAAGTCAATCCTTGGCAGGTATACACATCATCATATAACAAGCACACTTTCAAGCACTTGGCATTAATGCACGAGAACACATAGTAAGCAATTAATCAATACTTGTCACTCATGTAGGCCAATACATGGAAATCATACATACTAACACATGCTATTCATGCAAGTAAGCATGTGATAAGTTTGTAAGTCAACATATGATATAAAATTAATTATTCTTTTTAATTTTTCATAGACTTTATTGTAATTTTCCTACATTATTCATTTATATTCTTATGGTTGCACTTATCTTTAACAAAGATTATCATGGTGTGTGTGTGTATGTGTAAAGATTTATATTTATCATGTATCTAATATTTTGTAAATTAAATTTATCTCAAAATTATCTCAAACATAATAACTTCATGTTTATGTTTCTTGAAATAAAACACTTATATTTCTAATAATTTCAATATTCCTTCAAAAGATGTCTCTTAGTGTGTGATTCCTTGTGATCTCTCTTGTGTTAGTGATGAGTGAACTTGTTGAATCAAGTTTAGTAATATTAAAATAATGATCTCATACTGATATAATAAGATCACCATATAGCAATGTGTCATGGACACTCAAGCTAAGATAGTATAAAATATATGAACCAAACTTTTTTGTACATAATTTCTATCAAGAATAATATTTTTAAAAACAAATAGCATGGTAATAAAAATCTAAACCAACAACTTGGTAGACTGATCCGCAAAAGATGATGAATACTCTAACACTAAAAATATGAGTCCTATCCTCATAGATGTTGGATATGTTTTCCATGGTGCTATCATTGTAACATGTTGTTCAGATGTTGGGACGTGAGTTTTACCTACTCTAATCATGAAGCCTCATAGCTTATATATGAGCCAAATAATAATTTTGGGTTGAGTTTAGGAGAAGGGTAGGTAGATAAAAAAAGTATAATATTTTATTCTATAATATTTTTGATTTTGATAGAGGATATAAAACTATTAAAAATATTTAAAAATTTTTAATGTTTTAATCCCCACAATGTCATGCAACACAATAAATTTTTTTCTACCAAATAATGTTTTATCAACTTTGATTTATGATTTTAGCCACAACAATGTAGTTTATTATTACTCTAACAATTCGACTTCTACCAAATTAATAATAACTTTAATTTATACCATTAAAAAATGTCGATTATGAATAGTTTGGGTATCTCTGTAACGTTGATGAATTTCATGCCATACAAGAGTATTCTCCTTATGACAACATTAGTCAGGACACCCTTTATTCTACTGTCTTAATAACATCATCTTTTTACACACGGTAATTTTTCTGTGCTCCAATATGTTTATTTTAAACAATTTAAAAAATTAATAAATATGAGGAGTACTTATTAGTTGAACATTGTAGCTATTAGTTGAGTACCATAACTATTAGTTGTAACCTACAAGCTTGAATCTAAGTTTCATGTTTCACAAAATTTGTGGCCATTGTATCTTGTAATAAATAATATAAGAAAATATGAAAAGTATTATGGAAATGTATGTATCATTAATGAAACATTAATTTATAGTACTAGCGAATATATGCGAGTACTCTTTTTTGCGAGTACACTTTTATAGTTTAATATGATATAAACATATTTACTAATTAATTTTTAGTCAATAACATATATTATTAAATATTATTTCATATCTTAATAAAATAAATATAAATTATTATAATTACAATAACATCAATACAATATAATAAAAAAAGTAACATATCATAAAAATACAACAAAATGAATTATAAAGAACATTAATAAGTTGTAAATAAAAATAAAAATTTCAAAACTATTGAGAATTATATTTTATTTTTATATTTTTTTTTATCTTGAGAAAATTGGATGAGATGATTCATATAGATTAAGAGTATTTATAGTTTTTTTTGTATTTATAAGTGAATTTTTATTTTATTTAATAAATGATAATGTCATTTTATAATTTGTATTCATAATATTATATTATTGTGATTTTAATTTATTTTATTTAGTTGTTTTATTTTTTATGGGAATACTCGATATGTAAAGTTTCATCAATCATTTTTATTAATTATGCAAAGGAACGAGTTTTAGTTATATATTATTATTATTGAGTATTATTATTTTGGATATCATCTTTTTTTTTCATTTTCATGTATTAATCTTCATTTTTTCTATATATATATATATATATATGGACATCCGGATATATGAAAGAAATTTATGATGCTTTAGCAGGACATCTCTTCACTATAGAAGCAGTAGTAAATGACCATTGAAAGTAATTTTCTGCTCATGTGGAAAATTATAGAAATATAGTATTTCTTCTCTCTCTCTCTCTCTAAACATCTTTGCAGGCCATATTTTAGATATTTATTGAAGTTGTATGACTATATATAAATATTTGTATAACTATATATATAATTGTATAACTATATAACACTCTATATAATTAAATATAACTATATTTGTAAGTATGTATTTATTTATAACTTTATATATTTATGTATAATTATTTGTATGAATATATCTATATATAACTATATGTTTAACTATATAAAAATATATATAGTGATATATACTATATGTATAATAACATATATCTATAAATAATTGTATCTTATTATACGTATTACTATAAAAGCTTTATTCATAACTATATTTAAATATATAATTTACAACTTATATTTAATATACATTTGTATATATTAGTATTCACAAATGTATTTTATGATATTTATACCTATACATAACTATAGGTATAGATATATAAAATTATATAAATAAATATATATACCTACATGTATAGATATAAGTTTAACTATATGTGTAGCTATATGTATAACCACAAGTATGTATACTTATATATAAATCTATATACTTGTTTATAACTTTGTATCTATTTATGTATAACTAAATATAACTTCTCATATGAATATATATATATATATATATATATATATAACTAAATGTTTAAAGATATATAATTTTGTATAACTATATATATTATATGTATAATAACATATAACAATACATAATTTTATATTAATAATGTATAACTGATATTTAAATATATAATTAACAACATATATTTAATATATATTTTTATATATTAGTATAAAAAATGTATTTTAGTATATCTATACCTATATATAACTATGTGTATAAATATATATACATACATGCATAAATATAAGTTTAACTATATGTGTAACTATATCTATAACTAAATGTAACAATATTTATAATTATATGTATAAAAACATACAACACAATGTTTGGATATATGTGTATAACATTATATAAATATTCTTATAACTATAAATAACTCA
Organism: Sapria himalayana; assembly: GCA_029783825.1. Taxonomy (NCBI): domain Eukaryota; kingdom Viridiplantae; phylum Streptophyta; class Magnoliopsida; order Malpighiales; family Rafflesiaceae; genus Sapria; species Sapria himalayana. Next base: position 424,102 of record JAREIK010002419.1, on the reverse strand, counting down.
ATATAATAAAATATAACTTTATTTTTAATTATGTATACATATATGTAAATCTATATAATTATTTATAACTTTGCATACATTTATTTTTATATACTTATAACTACTTGTATGCATATATCTATATATAATTATATGTTATGTTGGGTAATAGCACTTCCACGGGTAATGAGATTAAGAAACAGAAAACAATAGAAACACAGAAACAAGCAATATATATATCCCAATCCAACAGCATCCAAGACAGAATCAAAAACGAGAATTCAACACAGGAAATAATTTGGTTCACTAGTCGCATAGTACGACTAGCTACCTCCTCCAGAAAAATGCTTATGCGTTACAGATTAAAACCAAAATAGAACTTCTTACAGTATGCAACACGCAGCAGTCACAAAATCACGCAGAGAGAGAGGAGAGGGATGATGAACAGTTCAACCTGGTCAAAAATAGCCACCCGAAAAATAAATTCAAATCGTTTTATATGAAAAAATAAACATCCGGTTCATTTAACTGAAGCGGGTCGGATCTTGCAACGGGCCAGGCTCTGCTCCAAAAAATTTCGGCCCGCTAACCGGACAGCGGGACCTTCGTTATTGTGCTACTGCTGCATCCCCGGGCCTTTACTATTTTCTTTCCTGCACTTACATGAAAATATTAAAATAGATTATTAAGTAAAAACAAATTACATATACAACATTTAAAACTAACTATAACTATTTATAACTACATTTACTATATGTATCCTAACATATAATTATATAAGGGATAATACTATTTTGTTGCACCAACTTGAAATAAAATGGCTTAAGATATAATATCAATAATATGTAAGCACATAGCATTAGAATGTCCGTTGATCAATCTCATATATGATATAATACAAATAAGGGTCGTACTCTTACCTAAACCCAGCCCTTGGGCCTCAGGCTCAAATATGAACTTTTGTATGACAAAAGATATAATATTTGATAGGTTTATATAGAAGAAATTTTATTTTCTTTTATATAATTTTTGATTCTAACACTGCACACTCTATGTCTCTCTCTCTCTCCATCTCCCACTCCTCCTTTATACATTAAATGTCTTTTTTTTTGCTTTCATTTATTGTGCATTATCATAATTTTCAGCCTTTGTCTAGCATAACTCTGATCTCTATTAATCTTTATCGTACTAAAATTTATGTTATCTATTAATGTAGATTCTGCAAATGCATTATCTCGATATTCATGATATTTAAATTTTAAATATTCATCTATAAGTAATTTTATTTTATTATTTGTATATTTTGAAGTAATATAATGTTTTATTTATAATAATGATTGGGCATTTTTTTGTAAATAAAACGGGGCAAAATGGGCTCAGATCTTCAGTGAATCTACCGAAGGGTTATTAATTGATTTTTGAATGAATATTTTTTGACCGTGCTTGAAACTTTCATCAATTTTGCAAGTAGTCAATTGAGATTGATGGATGGTGAAAAAAATAAGGATCCATGTAATCATCGAAAGTGTCAGAATATTCCTTTTCGTGATGCAAATACTATAAGGTATCATTTGGGAAAATATGGCTTTGTGCCAAATTATTTTGTTTGGATTTATCATAAGTAAAGTACAATGGCTCTGAATATTGACCAAAATGAGGGTATTAGAATCATTTGCTTATGGTGAAGAATCATCAAACACATACCATAGAATGATCATGGAAGCTGCTGGTGTTGACTTCAATATGGATTACATGGATGAACCACTTAATCCTGAAGCTCAGAAATTTTATGAAATGCTTAAAGCTGCAGATAAAAAGTTTTAGCCTGGCTATAAAATACATTCGCAATTGTCAATTGTGGCTCGACTAATGAGCATTAAGTCAGAAAATCATATGTCTAAGAAATTATTTGATCAGGTGACGGAACTAATGAATGAGATTTTTCCAGATAATAATTTGATCACTAACAACTTTTACAACACTAAGAAGTTACTATGATGAATGGGTCTACCAGTGGAAAAAATTGATTATTGTTTAAATAGATGCATGTTATATTGTGGTGGTGATAGTTATTTAATTAGCTGTAAGTTTTGTGACCATCCTCAATTTAGGAAGGCACCTCGTGTTGTATAAACGCAAAAAAAATTGAAGGTTGTCTTTAAGAAGATGTATTATTTTTCATTAATTCCTCGATTACAAAGACTATATGCATCAAATGCTACAACAAATGATATGAGGTAGCATTCCGAGCATGAGGTTGAAGAAGGGGTAATGCATCATCCATCAAATTCACATGCTTGGAAGCATTTTAATTATATACATCAAGATTTTGCAGCAGAAAGTCGAAATGTGACATGCTGGATGTTTTCTTACAATATCTTATTGCAGAGTTAAATTATTTATGGGATGTTGGCATAAATACATATAATATCTCAAAGAAGCAAAATTTTATTATGCGGGCAGCCCTTATGTGGACGGTAAGTGACTTTTTTGCATATTTAATGTTGTATGACTGGAGTACTATAGGATGATTCACATGCCCGTATTGCATGATAAATTCTGATGCATTTACCCTCAAATTTAGTGGTAAACAGTCATGGTTTGATAACCATCATAAGTTTCTACCTATGAATCATCCATTTTGAAGAAACATAACTGCATTTCGAAAAAAATAAAATTGTGATGAAAGTTGCACCAATAGTTCATTCAAGAGATGAAATTATTATAGAGATTCATAATTTGGGTTTGAAGAAGGTAACTAAAAAGGATGCTACTGAAAGTAAAGGACCAATAGGCAAATTATTTTGCTGGAGGAAACGTATTATATTTTGGGACTTGCCCTATTGGGAGTCCAATTTAATTCATCATAACTTAGATTTTTTGCATATTGAAAAAAATATATTTGATAATGTTTTCAACATTATCCTTAATGTAGACAAAAAGACAAAACACACTTTAAAATCAAGACAAGAGCTGAATGATTATTTTCAGCATCCTGAATTGAAACTAAATGAGGAAACATGAAAATTCCCTAAAGCTTGCTATACACTTGATAACAAGGCAAGATAGATATTGTGTGAATGGGCTAAAATTTTAAAATTCCCTGATGGATGTGTCAAATATGGGTAAATGCATGAATATGAATAATCTTAAGTTATTTGGAATGAAAATTCATGACTATCATGTATTTATGCAGAGATTAATACCAATTCCATTCTATGAATTAATCCACCAAGTGTTTGGAAGGTCCTTACAGAACTAAGCTTGTTTTTCAAATAGCTAACTACAACCACAATCAAAATAGATTACATAGTGAGGCTGGAGAATGATATTCCACTTATTATTTGAAAGCTTTAATGGATATTCCCACCGAGTTTTTTTGACTCAATGGAGCATTTTCTAGTCCATTTGGAATATGAAGCAAGGATTGATGGGTCAGTGCATTTAAGGTGGATGTATCCTTTTGAGAGGTAAATACATATAATTTGCAGTGTTTTATTATTTCGTACTTTAAGTACTATTGTAATTAAATTAAATTGAAACCTAATATTGTTGTTGTAGGTATCTTAGTAAGTTGAAATTGAATGTAAGAAACAAGGCAAAAGTTGAAGGTTCAATTTGTAATGCATATTTGGTAGAAGAAGTATCATCATTTTATTCTTATTATTTTGATGATAATGCCAATACAAAGAATAGAAATGTGTCACGGAATTATGAAGGTCATGTGATGGTAGAAAGAAGTAGCGAGTGTACGGAATTGTCTCTAAAAGAGTGGTTTTTTGTTGTTGCATTTGTGCTTCTAATTCATCTGTCTCAGCAATGGTGGATGAGGCGATCAAACAACAAGCATTAGAAAAAAATGAATGTATAGTAGTTATGGAGACCAAAATGAAAAAGAAGGATGAGCAGATAACTAATTTGATGGAAGAAATACAAGAAATTAAAGAAATAAAAAAAGCAATGTAGTATAAGATGTCCTATATGGAGTCACAGTTAGAGGCATTGGTGCATCAGAGAGCATTCTGAGATCCAGCTTTGAATCCTCACAAGAGAGGCTAGCATTCCCTATAAATTATGAGGATGATTGAGTATGAAAATTATTTTTGAACTGTTATTTATTTTTGACTGTGTAACAAATAATTATGAAATTTTTTACAGATTTCATTTTTTTTATTCTGGTTTTGTTCTTTGCTTTTATGATAAATCAAATTATGAATCTTTGCAGGACACATTATGTGAGAGAAAAGAAAAAATCCTAATTCAAAGCATTTAGACATTACCACGGTCCTTCCAATGCATGAGTCCCATATTTACAAATTTCTAATTTATAAAAAAGAGGGCTAGCTTATCTTATCTTTATTATTCTAAAAACATTTTATTTTTGCACTCTCTTTATCTCTAAAGATAATTACTGGACATCTTTTGGATTTTTGTTGAAGCTATATGACAATCAACTTTAATTTGTGTTTGTTCGTGCCTATAATATTTGTTTTAATATATTTGTAAATATGTTTTTGTGTCTCTAAATTTTTTAGGTAGAGTTTTAGCCTATTATAGGTATGTAAAAGCCTGTATTCGGTAGTAGCAGTAGTGGTGGCAGTGGCAGTAATGGAAGTGGCAGCGGCGGTAGTGAAAGTGGCAACGGCCGAAGCAGCAGTAGTGGCAAACATGACATCAGCGACCGCATCTACCACTGCGGCAACAGCGGCAGAAGTGGCAGTAGTGGCAGCAGCAGCATCAGCTGCTGTAGCTACAACGGCAGCAGCAGCATCAGCTGCTGCAGCTATAGCGGCAGCACTGGAAACAGTAGTAGTTGCAGCGACAGTTGTAGTCGCAGTAGTGGCGGCATCAGGGGTAGCAGCGGCAGCACCGGTAGCTATGGTAGCAGCAGCGGCAGTAGCAACGGCAGCACCGGCAGTGGCAGAATCAGCAGTGGCAACAGAAGCAGTGGCAGTGGTATTGGTAGTGGGCGTAGTAGTGGCAGTAGCTGCAGGAGTGGTATCGGTAGCGAGAGTAGTAGCAACGGCAACAAATGCGGTATATACATACGTATATAGTCAGTATATATGTACACATAATATTGTAGATATATACTACAGTATTTTATTTACATATATACTGAGTATATAAATGTACTCAATATATATGTACACATAATATTGTAGTTTATGTGTACATATACTATAGTAATATATGTACGAGTGAAATGCTAGAATATATGTACATATTTACTGCAGCAATATATATTTATCAAAACATAGTTTTATTTATTTTATTTTGATTTGATTTGGTGGTTTAAATTTCATACAGATATGGTACCACATTGTTTCCTATATGAATCTTGTAGTTTATGTACTACAACAAATGCGGTTTAAATTTATTATTTTATTTAGATATGGTACCACATTGTTTCCTATACGAATCTTGTGGTTTAAATTTATTTTATTTATTTACTGCAACAAATGCGGTATTATATTTACATATAATACTACAGTATTTTATGTACATATATACTGAGTATATAAATGTACTCAATATATATGTACACATAATATTGTAGTTTATGTGTACATATACTATAGTAATATATGTACGAGTGAAATGCTAGAATATATGTACATATTTACTGCAGCAATATATATTTATCAAAACATAGTTTTATTTATTTTATTTTGATTTGATTTGGTGGTTTAAATTTCATACAGATATGGTACCACATTGTTTCCTATACGAATCTTGTATAAGCAAAGACATATTTCAACAAACATGAAGCACCGTGACTCAGACAATATTCTCAGAGCTGAAAGTTGGTGATCGGAGGAGCAGTGGGAGAGAAAGCAACATCAATGCATTGATAGATTAGACTTTATTCACAGTTTGTAGATACATTGATTAATAAGATGTAATATAATTTTATTATTTTTTTGTTTTAGTTATTTAAAATTTTGTATTAGAATAAGTTATTGAATGAATTATTTTTAATTTTAAATTTTCATTTATAGTTTCTATTTTTATTAAATTTAATTTTAAAATATTAAATTATTTTTTAAATTTTTTGTTGAAAATGTATGACATTCAACTATAATTTTTGTTTGTTCATGTCTATTAAAACTATTTTTATATATCTGTGAATATGTTTGTGTTTCTCCAAAATTGTTGGGTAGAGTTTTAGCCTATTATAGGTATGTAAAAAGCTATTATCATCAGCGGTAGCCGTGGAAAGTGACGACAGTGGCTGCGGTAGTGGTGGTGGCAGTGGTGGCAGCGGCGGTGACGACGGTAGTAGCGGTGGAGGTGACAGTGACGACAACAGCAGTGGTAATGGCTGTGATAGTTACAATAGCTGTATTGGTAGGAGCTGTAGTGGGAGTAGCAGCAACAACACCAAAGGAGATATATACGTATGAATAAAGTCAGTATATACATACATTTAATACTGTAGTATTTTATGTACGTATATACTGAGTTTATTTGTACCTAGTTTATATGTACACATAATACTACTATTTATATGTACATATACTATAGTAATATATATACGAGTGAAAAGCTAGTATATATTTACATATATATTGCGGGATTATATATGTATCAAAACATAACTTTTTTTGTTAATTTGACTGAGTTGTTTAATTTTCTTACAGATATTATATCGCATTGTTCCTCATACTAAGCTTATATAAGTGATAGGATTTTTCACTTGACATAACGTACCGTGACTCAGAGAGCTTTGTCATAGTATAAAAATGATGATCGAAGGATCAGAGAGAGAGAAAGCAACGTCAATGAATGAATATATTATAATTTATGTACTATCGGTAGATACATTGATGAATAAGATCAAATCTAGAGAAATATTAAATTTAGTGATGGATATTCCGTCGCTAAATATATTTGCTAGGGACTATATCTGTCGCTAAAATTTATAGACCAACACTTTAGCTCGGGAATCATCCGTCGTTATGCCAACTTGATTTCCATGTTTTTTCCACTAGATAGTTTTGTGATTTTCTTGTTAATCACAAAATGGGTGTTGGTTTTGGTGGTGAGCAGTGTGTATTTAACAACATATTTAATATTTAAATAATAAATTATGTAAATATGATGAACCCAAGAGTAATAACACATAAATATATAAGTGTATTTTTACTATATTTATAACTATAAAAATAGTATACATAAACATAACTATATATAAATTAACAACATATATTTAATATACAAATATATATATATATATATATATATATATAACTATATATAAATGTATTTAACAATAGGTATATCAGCATATTACTATATATAAATTTATTTATATACATCAATACCTATACATAGCCATATGTCTAAATATATATAATTACATGAAAAACTATATATAGCTACATCTAAAACATGTATAACTACACGCTTCAGAAACTTAATATTCATTCATACCATTCATCGCATTCATACATATTTTTTTTGTATATTGTATAAATCTTTATCATTTTCCCATATATTTTAGGAACTTAAATTTTTTTTTTCAACCTTAAATGTATTCTTATTGTATTTTTATATGTTTGTATAAATCATTATGATTTAATATGTTTAGGGTTTGTATTTTTGTTTCACTTAATATCATTTAAATAAAATTGATTTCTATTAAAATATTCATTTGTTAAAATTCATGTTGTAAATTTCAAAATAAATAACAATATAGTTGTGTAATAAATATTATACAAAATTTCTAAAATATATATGTGATGTAGTTTCAATCTGCAAAGATAAAACTTTAAAAATAAAATTATTTACAAAATAAAATATGCACCTCATAATATTCAATATGTTATATTTATTATTAATAAACAATGTTTTAAATGTAATTATTAATTACAAAAAAAACATTGTCATGTTTTCAATTTGAAAAAAAAATTTAAAAATAATTATTTAAAAAAACAAATTCATATACTTATATGGTAATTTATATATTTTGAATAAAATAAAAAAAATAATTACTTGTAGAAAAATTTACTCATATATTTTTATGGTAATCTATTTTGTTTGAAGATAATTAAAAAAATAATTGATTTTTTATAAAATATTAAAGGCATGTATTAAATGCCCTACATTATATTTGTTTCAATTTTAAAGTTTTTTAAAAATTTATTAATTACAATAAATAATGGTTACAAATTTATCATTGACATTAATATTTTTAAAAAAATTATTTAGAAAAACAAAAACAATATTATTTGTTTATTAACTATATTTTCATTTTTAACATAATTGTAAAAACAAAATAATTTACAAATATACCAACTTCATTTATTTATATGAGTATAATAATAGTTATTTTAATATAAATATTAAAAAAACAACTATTTAAATAAAATTGAAGCTAATATATTTAATTCATAATTTCATTTTATGCATTAATATGCTTTTCACACACACACACACACACACACACGCACACACGCACACACGCACGCATACACACACAAAAATGTTTGTTTTATATATAAAGAATTTACAATATTTTATAAATTGTGTATGTATATTATATTTAATTTTAAATAAATATTCAAAATCAAAAAATTTTAAATGCATTTACACATACACATGCACACTCACACACACACACGCACACACACACACACACACACATATTATAGTTTCATGTGTAACTTTAAAAATACAATACGTATATAGGTATATGTGTGTGTTTGTGTGGGTGTACCGTAGTATATGCATGCATACAAGTAAATACATACAACTTTGAAAATGTAGATACATGTTTGAATATATACAAAAGTATAAAAATGTGTATGCTGATATATAATGTATAGGAATGTATATGGATGTATAAAGGTCTGTGTGTGTAGGACAGTGTATATGCACATATATATTTATGCATATATATGCAAATATCAACATTAATTTTGAGAAAAAAAATACTTAAGCACATACATATTAACAAGTTCCACAAATTCATGAGAGCAGGAGCAAAAAGTGACATTATTACAAGATACTACTAATCTTGCATCTATTACACTTTGCCTCAAAATTTGATAAGTGTATGACTTACAATGATAAGGTTCATTCAATACTACATACCATGAAGTTACATTTTCATTCAATACTAATACTTTGTTCAAATAAAAAAATCTATCTAATATCTTCTTCAACAATTCTTTTATCTTCTTTTTCTAGTCTTGATAAGATATTTTCAATTTTGATTATATGTACATTTCTTATCTAATATCACTAGTTCAAATTAGTGTAATAGTAAAATCGATCAAATCAATATAGGACTAACATCTTTTTTTTTGTATAAGATATTTGATTATAGAATATCAAGTACATACTATGACTTTGGTTCCCACTAAATATGATATTAACTTGCCAAAAGAAAAGATTGTTGATATAAGTTTTTTCTCTATAGTGGTGTAATTCAATTGGGCATGAGAGTGTGTTGTTATCATAATATATGATCACTATTTAAAAATATTTGTATAACTATATAAAACTCTTCATAATTATAATTAACTATATTTGTAACTATGTACACTAATTTTATAACTATATTAGTAACTATATATAACTATTTATTTAACTATTTAATATTTTAACTCTATATGTGTAATTCTATATAACTATATTTTTAACAAAATATCTCATATGTATAATAATATATAACTATATATAATTGTATTTTACTATATGTATAACTATAAAAATTTTATATATAACTATATATTTCACTACATAAATATTTATAACTATATGTGTATAACTATATATCAATATTTGTATAACTATGTAATACTATATATAATTAATTATAACTATATTTGTATCTGTGTATACATATATGTATTGATATAATTAAATCTATATATTTATTTATAACTTTGTATATATTAATGTATAACTACTTGTATGAATATATATATATATATATATATAATTATATGTTTAACTATATATAACTTTATTTTTAAATATATATACTATAGGTATAACAACATATAAAGGTTGACCTCACTCTCTAGTGACCATCTCTTGAGGTCTATTGATTCTATTTCTTTCTCTCATTAGATCTCTTTACTGCCATATGACAAAGTGATTGAGATTTATTAACATAAATGTGGTTGGCATTAACAAAGCTATTCAGTAGGCTGTTTGCCAATAAGGAGATGAGGATTTGATGCTAAGTCTTGATGCTGGCGGTAAGACGACCATTCGGTATAAGTTGAAGCTTGGTGAAATTGTCACCACAATTCCTACTACTATCTTTAATGTAGAAACTGTTGAATAGAAAGACATCAATTTCACTGTGTGTGATGTTGGGGGTCAAGACAAGATTCGCCCTTTCTGGAAAGATTACTTCCAAAATACCCAAGGTCTCATATTTGTGGTGGACAACAATGACAGAGATTGTGTTGTTGAAGCCAGAGATGAGTTGCATAGGATGCCAAATTAGGAAAAGCTTTGAGATGTAGTTTTGCTAGTGTTTGCCAATAAGCAAGATCTTCCCAATGTGATGAATGTAGCTCAAATTACTAACAAGGTAGGACTTCACTCTCTTCTCCAATGTCAATGGTACATTCATAGCACATTTGCTACCTCTGGCGAGGGCCTCTATGAGGGGCTTGATTGGCTTTCCAATTACATAGCTAGCAAGTCAAAAACAATTTTAGCAAGATGAGACAAATATTGTTCACATATCTAGATGTGGATCTAATCTTTAACTACTTTGCCTGAGTTTTGTTCTGTTATGTCGGTGACATCATCTATTTCTCGGGGGATGTAAATTATATTTATATTTATATATTGCATGCCTAAAATACAAGAGCACATTTTCTTTGCTCTGATTTGTTGTAAGCCGAGCTTGTTTGTTTTCTGGTTTGTGTTCTTTTGTCATTGGATCCCAAAGGTATAGGAACATATACTATGATTAATTGTCTTTGACTATATGTATAACTATAAAATATTATACATAACTATATTTAAAAATATAATTAACAACATATATTTAATATACATTTTTATATATTAGTATATAAAAATGTATTTTACCATGTATATACCTATCGATAACTATATGTAGACATATATAAAATTATATGTAAAAATATATATACGACATGTATAAATATAAGTATAACTATATGTGTAACTATATGTATAACCACATATAACTATATTTATAATTACATGTGCAACAACATTCAACATTATGTTTAACTATATGTGTATAACTATATATAAATAATTGTATAACTATATAACACTCTATATAATTAAATATAACTATATTTGTAACTATGTATACATATATGTAAATTTATATATTTGTTTATAACATTATCTATTTATGTATAACTATTTGTATGAATATATTTATATATAAATATATGTTTAACTATATAAAAATATTTTTATCTATATATACTATATGTATAATACCATATAACTGTCAATAATTATATCTTATTATATGTATAACTATAAAAGATTTATACATAATTATATTTAAATATATAATTTACAACTTATATTTTATATACATTTGTATATCTTAGTATATAAAAATATATTTTACTATATCTATACATATACATAACTATATGTATAAATATAAAAAATTATATGAATAAATATATATACCTACATGTATAAATATAAGTATAACTATATGTGTAACTATATGTATAACCACATGTAACTATATTTATAATTACATGTATAACAACATACATCATTATGTTTAACTATATGTGTATAACTATATATAAATATTTGTATAACTATATAATACTCTATATAATTAAATATAACTATATTTGTAACTATGTATACATATATGTATACATATATGTAAATCTATATATTTGTTTATAACTTTGTGTGTGTGTGTGTATATATATATATATGTATAACTACTTATAATAACTTGGAGCTATGGATCAATGCAAACAGCATCAAAAATTAGGTATGATTTGGATGATAACTATCATGTATTACTTATTTTTTTCATATAAAACTAATGAATGCTGATAAAATATTCATAAAATTTGAAACTTGTAATCATATCACAATGTTTCTATAATAATGAGACTAATATAAGCTCCAATTTTTTTAATAATTTACACCCTCAGTTCATTGGGTACACTTGGGGCAGCTACATGAGTTGGTAATGAAATCATACAAATCTCATGAGTTTGATGCTGCTTAAAATGAGGTATTGCTGCTATGGATCAATGCAAACCAGCCTCGAAAATCCGGTATGATTTGAATGATAGCCATCACATACTTCTTTTTTTTCCTTATTAAACTAATGAATGCTGAAAAAATGTTCATAAAATTTGTAACTTGTAATCATATTAGGTTTGCTATTATGTTTCTTTCATGGTTGATTTATGAACTTCTATAGACTATTATGCATTTCTATTTAATTTTGTTTATCATCTAGTTTGTACTTTGCTTATTCTCTTGATATCTACATGAAAACATCCATTGAGTAGCGAAGTGATTTTAGACGTGGAACTTGATTGAGTATATATGTACATGTACACTATAGTGTATATGTAAATATAATATATGTACATATACATATATACTGGTATATATGTATAAGTATTTACAAGAATATATGTACATACTTTTACATATACACTACAGTGTAAATGTACATACATGTACATATATACTATAGTGTATATGTATACATGTATATATGTACATATACTCTACAGTGTATATGTACATTTACCGAGTATATATGTACAAATACATATATACCAGTGTATACATATATACTAATATATATGTATATGTACATATATATTAGTATATATGTACATATATACAGCAATATATATGTACATATATATTACTGTATTATATATTTATGATAGTAAGGTTTGCAAAATAATGAAGTAGAATTTAGCATGGTTTGCATAAATTCAAAATACGTCAGGGTTTGTAGTAATCTAAAACACTTCATCTGTACACAAACATCAAGGTTTGTAGCAAGGTTTGTTGAAATGATGGTTGTGGTGGCAGCATTATTACTTTTATTTCCCCCACTTTGATATCATGTTCAATAATATAAATATATGTGTTCTACTGAGTCTTTCTATTTGTCAATCTGAATATCTCTGTCTATGTGTCAATCTGTATATCTATATATTTATAAATCGATTTATCTATCTATCTTCTATCTGTCAATCTATTTATCTAACTATCTAGCTAGCTAGCTATCTATCTAACTATCTATATATCTATGTATCTATCAATCTATCTAAATATCTATCTATCTTTCTATTAACCTATCTTTTTGTTTATCTATATGCCTATTTATCTATCTAACCTTCTATCTATCAATCTGTTTATCTATTACTTTCTCTTTCTATCAATGTGTCTATTTATCTATTTTTTATCTGTTTATTTGTCTATTTGTCAATCAGTCTATCTATCAAATTATTTTTTTATGTATCTATCTATCTTTCTATGTGTCAATTTGTCTATCTATCTATCTATCTATCTATATATATTTATCTAAATATATATTTAGCTATCTATCTCTCTTTCTATCTATCTATCTATATGCCTATCTATCTATATGTCTATCTATCTATCTATCTATGTATCAATATGTCTATCTATCTATGTATATTTTTATTTATCTATATATCTATCTTTATGTCAATCTATTTATTTGTCTATATTTATTTCTATCTATCTTTCTATCTATCTATATGTCTATCTTTCTATCTGCTGAACTCTCTATCTGTATAACTTTCTCTCTACCTATTTGTCTAACTGACTATCAGTCTATTTGTCTATATGGCTATATGTATATGTGTCTATCTATTTATATGTCTATTAATCTATTTGTCTATTTATCTATATGTCTATCAATCTGCCTATCTGTCTAACTGTCTATTTGTCTATCTATCTTTCTATCTATTTGACTATATGTCTATATTTCTATCTATCTATATATCAATATATCTTTCTAGCTATATATATTTGTATATCTATCTATCAATGTAAGTATGTATGTATCTATCTATCAATATGTTTATCTAATTATGTATCTATCTATATATATATATATATATATATATATATATATCTATCTGTCTATCTATCTATTTGTATATTTTTTTATGTATTTATCTAACTATCTATCTATCAATCTATTTATCAATCTATCTATCTGTCTGTTTGTCTATATATCTGCATATTTATCTATCAATCTATATATAAATTTGTTTATCTTTCTATCTGTCAATCTATAAATCATACTATTTGTCAATCTATTTATCTTTATATCTGTCTATATGTTTATCTGTCTATCTTTGTATCTTTTTTTCTATCTATCTAACTATCTTTCTATCACTATATGTATCTATATCTTTCTATCTTTAATACTATCATTCTATCTGTCTATCTATCTATTTATCTATTTAATTACTTGCCTATCTTTCTTTCTTTCAATCTATCTATATGACTATCTATTTATAATTCTATCTATATGTCTGTATATATGTATCTCTATCTATCTATCTATCTATCTACTAGTCTATTATCTATTTATTTATCTATCAATCTACCTCTCTACTTATATACATGTCTACAATTCTACATGTCTAGTTGTCTACCTGTTGACCTATGTTTACATGTCTACATAAGGACCTTTCTACCCATCAACTTGTATACCTTTCTATATATATAACTATCTATCTATCTATATATGTATATATATATATATATGTCTATTTGTTTATTTGTTTAACTATCTATTTATCTATCTATATGTCTATGTTTCTATTTATCTATATGCCTTTCTATATCGATTTATCTATCTATTTGGGTATCAATCAATCTATTTATATGTATGTGTATATATATATATATAATAATTTCTATTAATCTATCTATCTATCATTCTGTTTGTCTATCTATCTTTTTGTTTATGTCTATCTAACTAACTATCAATATGTCAATATGTCTGTCTATCTATCTCTAAATCTAGCAATCTATCTATTTATGTTTCTATCTATCTATCTATCAATCTATCAATCTCTTTATCTAACAATATATATATATATGTCTATCTATATATCTATTTATCTAACAATCTATCTATCTATCTATCTACCTCTCTAATTATCTATATATCTATTTGTCTATCTTTCTGTCTATATATCTATTTGTCTATCTATTTATCTGTTTATGTCTCTATTTGTCTTTTTATTTATTTTTCTATCTATCTATCTATCTTTCTACGTGAATATCTATTTTTCTATTTATTTATCTATCTATCTACTTTTTTTCAATCTATGTATCTATCAATTTGTTTTTCTTTCACTATGTCAAGTTGTTTTTCTGACTATCTCTAAATCTATCTATTTATATATCTTTCTATCTATATATTTGTCTATATATATATATATATATATATATATATCTTACTAACTATCTATTTGTCTATCTATTAATATTTCTTTCTATCTATCTGTATATATGTTTAACTATCGATCTATCTATAATTCAATCATTCTATATATTTAACTATTTATTTATATATTTATTTATTTATCTACTTTCCTACATATCTATCTTTCCATCTATCTATCTATCTATTTGTCTGTCAATCTGTTTATTTTTCTATCTGTCTATCTATTTATATATATGTATATCTATCTATTTCTCTAAAAGGCCATCTATCTATATATCTATCCATTTATCAGTTTATCGATCTAATCTATCTATCTATCATTTCAACTATCTATCTGCCTATCTATCATTCTATCAATCAATCCATCTATCTGTCTATCTATCTATTTTTATATCTATCTCTCAATCAATCAATCAATCTATCTATCTATCTATATATCTATCAAACTACATGCCTATTTGTCTATCTTTCTATCTTTTTATCTGTCTATCTCTTTATATTTCTATCTTTCTATCTGTCTATCTATGTATCTACCTATCCATAAATCATTACATTTGTCGATCTATCTATCTATCTATGTGTCTGTTTGTCGATCTATCTATCTATTTATCCCTCTATATATCTATTGATCTTTCTAAATATCTATTTATCTATCTAAATATCTATCTATCTATCTATCTTTATGTTTGTCTATATGTCTACCTATTTATCTATTTATCTATGAATTTGTTGATCTTTTTATCTAGTAATTTGTCTATCTGACTATTTATCATTATGTCTATCTATCTATATGTCAATCTATCTATTTGTGTATATATATATTTATCTATCTTTCTATCTGTCTATGTATATGTCAATCTTTCTATGTCTTTCTATCTATATGTTTATGTAAATATATGTCTATTATTTGATTATTCTATCTAACTATCTATCTATTTATCTATTTATCTACTTGTCTATCTATCTATCTATCTATCTATCTCTCTATCTATCTATTTCTATGTCTATCTATATGTCTATCTATCTATCTATCTATTTATTTCTATCTATCTAACTATCTATCAACCTATTTATCAAACTATCAATATATCTAATGTTGATTTGTCTTTCTATCTATCTGTCTATATAGATATCTATATATCTATCAATCTATCACTCTATCTATTTATCTATCTATCTTTCTATTTGTTTATTGTCTTCCTGTCTATCTTTCTATCCTTCTAACTTTCTATTTGTCTATCTATGTATGTGTCTATCTTTCTATCTGTCTATCTATCTGTCTATCTATCTATCTATCTATCTCTCAATTAGTATATTTGACAATCTGTCTATTTATCTATTTGTCTATATATTTATCTAACTATCTATTTATATCTTTATCAATCTATCTCGCTATCTATCTATCTATCTATCTAACTATCTATCTATTTGTCTATCTATCGATCTCTCTAACTGTCTATCTATATATCTATCAAAATATCAATCTATTTATGTATCTATATATATTTCAATATTTTTATGTATCTATCTATTTATCTATCTGTCTGTCTGTATATTTATCTATCTATCTATCTATCTGTCTGTCTGTCTATCCATCCATCCATTTATCTGTCTAGCTATCTATCTATCTATCCATCTATATATCTATTTGTATATTTATTTATTTATCCATCTATCTATCTATATATTTATGTGGCTATCTATTTGTCTGTCTGTCTATATATTTGTCTATCTATCTATCTATTTGTGTATCTATCTATCTATCTAAATATATGTCTATCTGTCTATCTATCTCTCTGTCTATCTATCTTTCTGTCTATCTATCTCTCAATCTATCTATCTCACAATCATTCTAACTATCTATCTATCTTTCTATCTATCTATCTATCTATATAAATATATGTCAATCTATTAATTTGATTATCTATCTATCTATCTAAATATCTATATATCTTTTTGTCTCTGTAATTATCTATCTACCTGTCAATCTATATATCTATTTGTTTGTCTATCTATCTATCTATCTATTTATCTATCTATCTATACTTCTATCTACTAATCTATATGTTTGTCTATATCTCTATCTATTTTTTTGTATATCTATCTATCTATATGTCTATATATCTATCTATCAGTCTATCTATCTATCTATATTTCCATCTATCTTTCTAGTTTTTTTTGTATATCTATCTATAAAATTTATCTGTCAATTTATCTTTATGCCTATCTATCTTTCTATCTATCTTTCTCTCTATCGTTCTATCTCTTGATCTACCTATCTATCATATATATATATATATATATATATATCTACCTCTAAATCTATCTATCTAATTATCTATCTCTGTATCTATCTATTTATTTATCAATATAATTATATATCTTTGTATCTATCTATTTGTATATTTATCTATATATATATATATATATATCTACCTACATTATTATCTACTTATCTATCCATCTATCTATCTATTTGTCTATCTATCTAACTATCTATATGATGATTTATCTAGTTTTTTATCTATCAATATATTTATCTATCTATCTAATTATCTATCTATCTATATAAATATCTTTTTGTCTATCTATCTATCTATCTTTTTGACTTTCTAAATCTTTATCTAATTATCTATTTGTCTATCAATCTTTCTATCTATTTTTTATTTTTCTTTCTATCTTTATGTTTGTCTATCTATCTTCTATCTATTTATCTGTCTATCTATCTATATGTTTTCTAACTAACTATCTATCATTCTTTCAATCTATTTCTCTCTATTTGTCTATCTATCTATCTACCAATCTTACTATCTATCTATGAGTCTTTTTGCATATATACCTATCTTCATATATACCTATCAGAATATCTACCCATCTTTCTATCTGCCTATCTGCTTCTCTCCCTATCTATTTATTTATCTATTTATCTCTATATTATTCAATCTATATATATTTATAACTTTATATCTATCTATCCAGCTGTCTGTCTACATGTCTATATATCTATCTATCTATCTATATATCTTTCTATCTATTTATTTATATATCTATATATCTGTATTTTTGTGTATCAGTCTATCTGTCTGTCTATCTATCTATTTATCAATCTATTAATCAATCTATCTATCTATATGTTGAACTATCTATATGTCTATCTATTTATCTATCTATCCGTCTATCTGTCTATCTATCTTTCATTCTATCTATCTATCTATCACTCTATCTATCTATCTATCTATATCAATTTATTAAACTACATATCAATCTATCTATCAATTTTTCTATTGATCTATCTGTCAATCTATATATCTATTTATCTATCTATAAAACTCTTTATCTCTTTCTCTATCTATATGTATATCTATCTATCTATCTATTTGTCTATCTATTTATTTATCTATCTATCTATTTGTCTATCGATCTATCTATCTATTTGTATATTTGTCTATCTATTTATCTATTTATCTATCAATCTATCTAATAATCTATCTATCTTTCTTTCTATCTAAATCTATCTGTTTATTTGTCTACCTATTCATCTGTATATGTATTTATCAATTTGTCTATCTTTCCTTCTGTTAATTTGTCTATTTATATATCTATCTTTCTATTTGTCTATCTTTCTATCTATTTATCTTACTATCTTACAATTTATCTATCCATCTAACTATCTATCTTTCTATCTATTTGTCAATATGTTTATCCATTTATATGTCTATCATTCTATAATTTTATCATTCTATCATTCAATCTATTTATCTATTTATTTATCTACTATTTTAACTATCTATCTTTATATTTATCTAATTATCTATCTATCTATTTATCTTTCTATCTATCTATTTTTCTATTTGTCTATTTGTCTATATGTCTATCTATTTATTTGTATATTTGTATATCTATCTGTATATCAATCACTATAAGAAAATGTCTATTTAGCAATAGAAATTTACCTAGAGAAATAATCACTAGCTAATTTGTGAGGGATTAGTTAACTATCTATCTATCAATATATCAATCTATCTATTAATCCATTTGTCTATCTATCTATCTATATATCTCTCTTTCTATCTATCAATCTATCTATCTAACTAACTATCTATCTATTTATCTATTTGTCTATTTATCAATCTATCTAGTTGTTTATCTATCTGTCTATTATTTTGACTATCTATCTATCGATATGTTTATGTATCTATTTATCTATCTTTCTATTTAATTGATAATATATATATTAATCTATCAGTGTATCTATTTATCTATATATCCGCCTATATATCTGTGTATATATCTCTCTATCTTTTTGTCTATTTATTTGTCTATCTATTTTTGAATCTATGTGTTTAGGTATCTATCTATCTATATATTAATTTGTCTATGTGTCTTTCTATCTAACTATTCATCTATTTGTCTATGTATAAGTCTTTAAAGTTGATTATCTATGTCTATCTATCTTTCTATATTAGTATCTATCTATCTGTTTATCTATATATCAATCTATATATCTATCTATTTAACTATCTATCTATATATTTGTATGTCTATCTATTTATCTATCTACATATCTAGCTATCTATCTATCGATCGATCGACCTATCTATCTATCTATATGTTTGTCTATCTGTCTATCTATTTGTCTGTCTATATATATATATATATATCTATCTATGTATCTTCCAGTCTATCTATCTTTCAATCAATCAATCAATCAATCTATCTATCTATCTATTAATCTTGTAACTGTATGTGTATATATATATATATATCTATCTATTTAACTATCAATCTATCAGATTATCTATCAATCTATCAAACTATCTATCTATTTGTCTATATATATATATATATATATCAGTTTATCAATCTTTATTTCTCTCTATCTTTCTATATGTCTATCAGTCTGTTTGTCTATCTATTTATTTGTTTGTCTCTCTTTTTTGGTCTATTTGTATCTCTATTTGTATATTTATATGTCTATCTATTTGTCTATCTATCTGTCTATATATATATATATATATTTGTCCATCTATCTATTTATCTATCTGTCTATATTTCTATCTAACTAACTAACTATCTATTTATATATATATATCTATGTATCTGTGTAACTAGTTGTCATCGATCTAACTATATATCTGTCTATCTATCTATCTATCTATCTTTGCTATCAATCATATCTATCTATATATATATATATATTATCTATCTATCTAATTTTCATATATGTATTTATCTATCTATCTATTTATATATATATATATATATATATCTATCTGTCTATCTATTTGTTAATCTTTCTGTCAATCAATCAATCTATTTATCTATAGATCTATCTATCTGTATATCAGTTTATCTATTTGTCTATTAATCGATATATCAATCTATATTTCTATCTATCTTTCTATCATTCTATCTATATTATCTATATGTCTTTATTTTGATAAATCTGCCTATCTATCTATTTATCTGTCATTCTATCTATCTGTCTTTATATCTATATATTTAATTATATATTTATCTATATATCTATTTATTTATTTAACTATCTTTCTATATGTCTATATATATGTTTATCTTTCTAATTGCCTATCTATGTAGCTATCTGCTTATCTATCTATGTATCTATGAATGTATCTATATATCTATATGTCTATATATTAATCAATCAATCTATCTATCTATCTATTTATCTATCTGTCTATATATCTTTCTATCAATCCATCTTTTATCTTCTCTTTCTATCTATTTATTTGTCCATCTCTCTAATTGTCTATGTATTTATTTTTATATCTATCTATCTATCTATATAGATGTCTATCTATATGTCTATCTATTGTGAATTTTTCAATCAATATATATATATATATATATCTATCTATAAGTTTTGTCTAACTTTCGATCTATCAATCAGTAGTCTATTTATCTTTCTATCAATCTATCTGATTTTGTATATATATGTCTATCTATTGATCAATTTATCTGTCTATCTATGTGACATTCAATCTGTCTATCTATCTGTCTATATATCTATCAATTTATCTATTTATTAATTTGTGTATTTAATTATCTTTCTATATGTCTATATATCTGTCTATCTTTCTATCAAGCTATCAATGTATCTATCTATGTATCTATCTATCTATCTATCTATGTATCTATATATCTATCTGGCTATCATATGTCTATCTTTCTTTCTATCTATCTACCAATATCTCTAACTATCTATCAATATCTCTAACTATCTATCTATCTATTTATCTATCTGTCAATCTATCTATCAAACTATCTATATCTCTACATGTCTATCAATTTATATGAATATATGTCAATCTGTCTATCTATGTGTCTATTTAAGTGTCTATCTATCTGGCAATCTATTTGTCTATCTATTTGTCTATCTATCTATCAGCCTATCTATCTATTTATCTGTGTATCAATATGTTTTTCTATCTTTCTATATATCTATCTATCTATCTATCTATCTATCTAGTTATCTATCTATATTTCAATCTATCTATTTATCAATCAAAAATCTATTTGCCAATCTTTCTCTCTATCTATCGATCTATCTAACTATCTTTTTATATGTCTTTCTATCTATCTTTTTATCTATCTCTCTATTTGTCAAAATATATGTCAATCTATCTATCTATCTATCAATCAATCTATCGATCTGTTTATTTATCTATTTATCTTTCTATCTATATATTTTTTATCTATCTATCTATCTGTATGTCTTTCAATCTATATATCTATTTATCTATCTATCTATCTATATATTGTGTATATATATTTTTCTATTTTTTGACTATCTATCTATTTATTGATATATCTATCTATCTGTCTATCTATCTTTCTATCTCTTTATCTTTTTATCTATCTATCTATAAAGATATTTGAATAACTATAAACCTATTTGTATATATATCTATCTATCTATATTTATATATGTGTATCTAACTATGTATCTATTTGTCTATCTATCTATCTATCAATCTTTCTAACTATCTATCTACCTATTTCTCTAACTAACTATTTATCTATCAATTTATTTATCTGCCTATCTATCAACCTACCTATCTTTATGTTTATATAACTATCTATCAATCTAGTTGTCAATCTATCTATCTAATTATCTATCAATCTATCTTTAAAACTATCTATCATTGTATCTATCATTTATTTGTCTATCTATCTATCTATCTATATGTCTGTCTGTCTATCTATCTATCTAACTATCAATATTTCTAGGTATCTGTCTATCTATCTATCTATATGAATATCAGTTTTTCTATCTATCTGTCTATATGTCTATCTATCTATCTATATATCTATCTATCTATGTGTCAATTTATCTATTTATTTATTTGTCAATCTATCTTTCTATCTATCTGTCTATCTATTTCTCTATCTATCTATTTATCTAAATATCTATCTTTCTATCTAACTATCAATCTATCTCTATATCTATCTATTTGTCAATGTATATATCTATCTATCTGTGAATCTATCTCTCTATCTATCTATCTATCTATCTATTTGTGAATTTATATATCTATCTTTGTGTCTATCTATCTGTCTATCTATCTATCTATTTGTTTATATGTCTATCTATCTTTCTCTCTATCTGTATATATATGTCTGTCAATCCTTATGCTTATCTGTCTATCTATTTATTTGTCTATCTCCCTATATATTTATCTACTTGTCTATCTATCTATCTATCTATCTCTTTCTCTCTATATCTGTCAATTTGTATGTCTATCTGTATGTCTATCTTACTAACTAACTAACTACGTATCTATCTATCTTTTAATCTATTTGTCTATTTGTCTATCTATGTGTTTGTCTATCTATTAGTATATCTCTCTATTTATCTGTCTATTTATCTATATGTCTATTTGTATATCTATCTTTTTATTTATCTTTCTATCAATCAATCAATCTATCTCTTTTATTTCTTTCTACAAATATATCTATCTATCTATCATTCTATCTTTCAATCTATCTATCATTCTATCAATCAATTTGTCTATCAAACTATCTATTAATCTATCTATCAATCTGTATATATATATATATATATATATCTATCTATTTATCTATCTGTCTGTCAATCTATCTATCTATCTTTCTATCTATATGTGTGTGTGTGTGTATATATATATATATATATCTATCTGCATGTTTGTCTATCTTACCTTTTTGTCTATTTTTGTGTGTGTGTGTGTGTGTGTGTGTGTGTGTATATATATATATATATCTATTTGACTATCTATCTTTATGTCTATCTATTTCTCTATCTTTCTATCAATCTATCATTTTATCTCTCTGTGTATATGCCTGTCTATCTGTCTATCTATCTATTTATCTACCTATCTATCTATTCATATATCTATATTTTTGTTTATCTATCTCTCTATGTATATATATATATATATATATATATATATATATATATATATATCAATCAATCAATCTATCTATCTTTCTTTCTTTCAATCAATATTTCTATCTATGTGTCTGACAAATAGTCGTTCAATCTATCGATTAAAATTTCTATCAATTTCTATCAATATGTTTATTTATATGTATATTTATCTATTTATCTATCTATCTAACTATATGTCTATTTATCTATCTATCTATTCATTTTCTATCTATCTATCTATTTGTCTATTTATCTGTGTATCTATCTATCTATCAATCAATCAATTTATCTATCTATCTATCTGATTAGCTGCCTATCTATTTGTATCTCTATTAGACTTTCAATCTGTGTGCCTACCTATTTGTTTATCTATCTATCTATCTATCAACTAGTCGGTCTATCTTTCTGTATAATGTCTGTCTATTTCTCTATCTATATGTCTATCTATATATATGCCTATAAGTCTAACTAGTTATTTATCTATCTATCTATATGTCTATCTTTGTGTCTCTTTATCTTTCTATCTATCTATTTGTCTATCTATCTATCAATCTATCTATTTGTCTATCTATCTATCTATCAATATGTCTATCTATCTCTTTATAAATCTATCTATCTATCTATACGTCTATCTGTCTGTCTATCTATGTGCCAATCAATCTTTCTATTTATTTATCTAATTATCTATTTATAATCGATCTCTCTATCTATCAGTCTGCTTATATGTCAGTCTATCTATCTATCTATTTATCTATCTATCTATCTATATATCTATCTACCTGTATATTTGTCTATCTATTTATTGAACTAATTATCTATCTAAATGTATATAAATATATTATCTATATGTCTATCTATATGTCTATATATTTGTCAAACTATCTAACTATTTAAGTGACTTTCTATTGATCAACTTATCTATCTATCTATTTGCCTATATGTTTATTTATCTTTTTATCTATTTCTTTTTCGATCTATCTATCTATCTATCTACCTATCTAGATATATATCTATATTTCTATCTATCTGCCTATCTATATAACTATATATCTATATATCTATCTAATTTTAGATCTATTTATCAATCTAATTGTCTATTTATATGTCTATAAATCTAGTTATCTATATGTCTATCTATATGTCTATATATTTGTCAAACTATCTAACTATTAATGTGAATTTCTATCTATCTATATATCTTTTTATCTATTTGCCTATCTATTTATTTATCTCTTTATCTATTTGTCTTTCTTTCTATCTATCTATTTATCTATCTGTTTATTTATCTATCTATCTATTTATCTAAGTATCTGTCAATCAATTAATCAATAAATATATCTATCTATCTATGTCTGTCTGTCTAACTATTTTTATATATATCTAATTATCTATCTATTTATTTATATTTCTATTTGTCTATATATAAGTATATCTATTTGTCTATCAATATATCTTTCTTTCTTTCAATCTAACTATCAATCTATCTATCTCACTATATATCTATCTATATGTCAATCTATTTTCTATTGATTGATCTATCTATCTGTATATCAATATGAATATATCTATCAATCTATTTATCTATCTATTTGTTTAACAATCTATCTATTTATTTGTGTATATAAATATCAATCTGTTATCTTTTTATATATTTGTATATATATCTATCTATCTATATATTTCACTATCTATCTGTCTATCTATCTTTTTTTTATCTGTCTATCTATCTATCTACTATCTAACTATCTAACTATATATTTAACTATTTGTTTATTTATCTATATTTCTATCAATCAATCTGTCTATCTACCTGCCTATCTATTTATTTATCTATCATTCTTTGTATAAGCCTATCTATCTATCATTTTATCTATCTTTTTATCTATCTGTCAGATTATCTAACTATCTATCTATTTGGCTATATATCTATCTATCATCTATCTATATATCCCTCTATCTGTCTATTTATCTATCTATCTACCTATCTATCTAACTTTATGGGTATCTATATGTGTAACTATTAGTCTATCAACCTATCTATTAATTTGTCTATTATATTGTCTATTAATCTGTCTATAAATGTATCTATTTGACTATCTATCTATCTATCTATCTTTCTATCTTTGTATATGACTATCTATCTGATTATCAATCTATCAATCAATCTATCAAACAATCAATCAAAAAATCAATCTATTTATCTGTCCTATATATTTGTCTATCAATCTTTATGTGTGTGTGTGTGTGTGTTTATATATATATATATATATATATATATATATGTCTATCTATTTATCTATCTATTTGTTTGTCTTTCAAACTCTCGGTTTATCTATCTATCTATCTATCAGTCTATTTGTCTGCCTACCAGTCATCATATTTATCTATATTTATGTTTCTATATATGTCTATCTAATTGTCTTTCTATTTTATTGTCTATCTTTGTGTCTATCTGTCTAGTTGTCTATCTTTATGTTTATCTGTCTCTCTATTTGTGTTTCTATCTATCTATCTGTCTATCAATTTTCTATCAATATGTATATCAATCTATTTATCAATATATTTATAAATCTAACTATCAATCTATTTTTCATCTTGTCTATCAATATGTCTATCAATCTTATTATCTATCTTTCCATCTATTTGTCTATCTCTCTACCTATCTATTTATCTATCTGAAAATTTATATATATATATATCTATCTAAATGTCTATCTATCTATATATCTATCAATCTTTCTATCCATCTATCTATCCGTCTATCTATCTATCTATATTTCTGTCTATCAATCAATCTTTCTCTATATATATCTATCTATCATTATGTCTATCCATTTGTATATCTATGTGTCTATCTATGTATCTATCTATATAACTTTCTATCTATCTATCTAGATATCTAACTTTTGTATGTCTATCTATTTATCTATATATATATTTATATATCTATGTATTAATCTGTCTAGTTATCTATCTATCGATCTATCTATAAATGTGTATATTTATTTGTCTATCTATCTATCTAACTATCTTTCTATTTATCTATCTTTCTATCAATCTATCTGTCTATCTCTCTGTCCTATCTATATATCTATCTATCTGTTTATATTTGTGTATCTATCTAACTAACTATCTATATATCTAGAAAGAAAGATAGACTGATATATATATATATAAAGAATGACAGATAGATAGACAAAGAGATAGACATACAAATAGATAGACAAATACATACATAGATAGATAGATAAATAGATAGATAGATAGATAAATAGATAGATTGATATATAGATAAACAAATAGACAGATAGATAAACAATTAGATTTAGTGATATATAGATCATAGTTATATTGATTGATAATTTGAATGATAGATATATTGATAGACACATTAATTAGCAGATTGATAAAAATATTGATAGACAGATTGATAAATAAATTGATAGATTGATTGATAGGTAGATTGATAGAAAAATAGATAGACAGATTGATAGACAGATATATTGATAAATAAATGGATGGATAGATAGATATACAGATAGTTAAATAAATAAATATATAATTTATTAGAGAAATAGTTAGAAAGCTTGATAGATAGAAAGATATATTATTAGATAAATAGTTAGATAGATTGATAGATAGATAAACATATAATAGATAGATAGAAATATAGATAAATAGATATATAGATAGATAAATTGAAAGAAAAATAGAGAGATAGGTAGACAGACAGGCAGACAAATAGATAGATATATATATATATAGATAAAAAGACAAAAATATAAATAGATCTATAGTTAGAAAGAAATACTAATAAATATACAAATAGATAGAAAGATAGTTAGACAAATAGTTCAATAGATAGATAGATAAATAGATATATATATTGACAGATAGAAAGGCTGATAGATAGATTGACAGATAGATAGATTGACAGATATAAAAACTTGTAAATAAATAGATAGACAGATAGAATGATAAATAGATAGATAGACAGAAAGATATATAGATAGATAGAATAATTGATAGACATACAAAATAATAGATATTTATATATATATAGAAAAATAGATAGACAGATGTACAGATAGACTGATAGATAGATATAAATTTAGATAGACATATAGACATATGGATAGACAGACAGATAGACAGATATATATATATATATATATATATATATATACAAATAGATAGATAGATAGACAGACAAATAGATAGTTAGATAGACAGATTGATAAACATATTGATAGATAGATTAATTAACAGATTGATAAACATATTGAAAGAAATATAGATAGATAGGCATATATGTAGATAGTTTTCTAGAAATATAGATAGACAGATAGATAAACATATAAATAGACATATAGATATATATATTTGGATATATAGAAAGATGGACAAATAGATATTTATATATATTTAGACATATAGATAGATAGATAAAAAAACAAATAGATTGACATATAGTTAGACAAATACATAGACCGAATAATAATTTGATAGATAGATAGACAGACAAATAAACATACAAATAGAGAGACATATTGATAGATAAATAGATAGTCAAACAGATAGATAAATAGATAGATAGATTGATTGATTCATAGACATATATATGTTTAGATAGATAGATTGATTGTTAGAGAGATAGATAAATAAATAGATAGACTGATAGATACACAAATAGTTGGACAGATAGATAGATAGATAGACAGATGGATAGATAGGTAATTAGATAGACTAATAGATAGATAGATGATAAATAGATGATAGATATAGAGACAAATAGATAGATAAACAATTAGATAGATAGATATATCGATAAATTTGTAGACAATTTGATTGATAGATAGACAGATAGATAGATAGTATATAGATAGATTAATAGACATATCATTAGTCAAATTTAATTATATATAAATAGATATATAGAAAGATAGAAAGATAAACAAATTACATTTAGATTGATAGATAGATTAATAGATAGATTGATAAATAGATTGATAGATAAATTGAAAGATACATTGATAGACATAATGATACACTGATAGATTGTAGTCAGATAGATAGATAGATATTCACAGATATATAGATAATGAGATTGATAGATAGAATATTTGATAAATTGATAAATAGAAGATAGATAGATAGATAAATAAATAGATAGTTAGATAGACGAATAGATATATACTTAGATAGATAGACATATAGATAGAAAAATAGATAAATAGGTAGATAAATAGATAGACAGGTAGATAGATAGATAGAACGATTGATAGATAGATATATGGATAAACAGATAGACAATTTGATAGATAGACAGACAGATAGATATATAGATATATAGATAAAGAGATATATAGTTTGATAGATAGATAGATAGAGAGATAAATAGACAAATACATAGACTAATAGATACATATATAAATAGATTGATAGACAATTTGATAGACAAATATAAAGATAGATAGACAAGCTCATAGATTGACAGACTTATACGTAAATCTTTAGACAAATAGAGAGATAGAAAGATAAATAGAAAGATGAACAGATTAATAATTAGATTAAAAGAATGAATGATAGACAGATTGAGAGATATATTTAAAGATAGATTCATATATAGATTGATAGACAGATTGATTTACATATATATAGATAGAATGATAGATAGACACATAGATAGACAGATATACAGATAGACAGATAGACAGATATATACATATATATATATATAGTCATATAGATAGATCGATAAATATATAGAATATTATAAAAATAGATTTATAGATAGATATCTTAATAGAATGATAGACAGTTAGATATACAAAAATATAGATAAATATATATAGAGATACATTGACAGAAAGTTAGACATTTAGATACACAGAATGATAAATAGATATATAGACATATGGATAGATAGTTAAATAGATAGATATA
This sequence comes from Sapria himalayana, assembly GCA_029783825.1. NCBI lineage: Eukaryota > Viridiplantae > Streptophyta > Magnoliopsida > Malpighiales > Rafflesiaceae > Sapria > Sapria himalayana. The sequence goes on along the minus strand of JAREIK010002419.1, from coordinate 394,289 downwards.
AAGACAGATCGAAAGAAAGATAGACAGATAGATAGATAAGATAGATAGATAGATAAATATATAGACAGACAGACAGATAGATAGATAAATAGATGCATAGATAGGTAGATAGACAAATAGATAGAAAGATAGATTGATAGACATATACATAGTTAGATAGAGATTTGATAGTTAGATAGACATATAGATTGACTAGGTAGACATATAGATAGATAGATTGATTGGTAGACAAATAAATAGATAGATAGAATGATTGAGAGAGAGAGAGAGAGATCGATAGATAGATAGATAGATTGATAGATTCATATAAAGAAAGACATAAATTTAGATTGATTGATTGATTTATATATAGATTACTTGATAGAATGATAGAGAGAATGAAAGACATAATCATAAACTAATTGATAAACTGATAGATAGACAAATTGAGAATCAGATAAAAATATAGTTTGATAGACAATTAGATAGATACATAGATATACAAAAAATATATATAAATATATAGATAGATAGACAGATAGATAGAAGGATAGATAGACAAATAGATAGATAGAAAGATAGACAGATAAATATACAAATATATATATATTGATAGATTAACAGAAAGATAGAGAATTAGATAGATAAATAGACAAATATATAGATATATAGACATACAAATAGATAAATAGTTAGATAGATAGAATGATAGATAGACAAATAGATAGTTAGATAAATAGATAGACATAAAGATTGATGGATAGATAGAAAGACATAAAGATTGATGGATAGATAGACATATAAATGGATAGATAGATAAACAAATATACAAATAAATATACAGATAGATAAATAGATAGACAGGTAGAATTTCTGAAAGGTATATAGAAAAATAGTTTGCTAGATAGAATCATAGATAGAACGATAGATAAAAAATATATAGATATATAGATATAGAGATAGATAAACAAATTATTAGACAAATAAAAAGATAGATAGATAGACAGATAAAAAGGTATAATGACAAATATTTAGACATATTGATAGACTAATAAATAGATAGATAGATATATATATATATATATATTGATTGACACACACACACACACACACACACACACACACACACATATATATATATATATATATATATATTTATATATATTTATATATAGGCAGATAGATAAATAGATAGATAGATGATAGATAGACAAATAGAGAGACAAATAAATAGGCAGATAGATAGATAGAAAAATAAATAGATTAATATATAGACAAATAAGTAGATAGATAGATAGATAAAAATATTGATGAATAGATTGATAGACATATTGATAGACAAAATATATTTAGATTGATAGATAAATTGATAGATAGATTGATAGATAGATAGATTGATAGATTATTAGATAGATAGATAGACAAAAAGATAGAAAAATAGATAGATAGATAGATTGATATATAGATAGATAAATAGACTAATAGAAAGATAGATAGATAAACAGATAGATTGTTATATAGATAGATTTATAGAAATAAAGATAGATTGACAAATATATAAACATATAGATAGACATATAGATAGACTAATAGACAGACAGATAAATAGACAAACAGATAGATAGATAAATAATAGATAGCCAGAAAGATACACATATGGATATAAATATTGATAGATAGATATTAGATAGATAGATAGATAGATAGACAGACAGATAAACAGATGGATAAAGAGATAGATTGATAGATAGAAAAATAGATAGACAATTAGATAACAGATAGATAAAAGGATAATTAGATAGATAGATAGATAAATATATACACATACAGACATACAGATAGATAGAAAAATAGATAGACAAATAGATAGAAAAATATATAGATAGATAGATAGATTGTTAGATAGATAGATAGACAGATAGATAGATAGATAGACAAATAGATAGATAGACAAAAAGACAAATAGGTAGATACCAGATAGACAGCTAGAAAAATTGACAGATAGACAGATATATAGATAGATAGATTGATAGAAAAAAGATAGTTTTTCATACAGACATACACATAGATAGATAGACATAAAGATAGACAAATAGATAGATATTCAGATTGGAAGATACTAAGGTAGGTAGGCAGATAGATAGACACACATAAATACATACATACAAATAGACAAACAGACAAACAAATAGAGAGACAGGCAAACATATAGTCAGGTAGATAGATATATAGATAGTTTGATAGATAGATTGATATAAAGATAGGTAGATAGATTTATAGATAGATTAATAAACATATATATAGATAGAATGATAGAAAGAAAGATAGATAGATATTCTTCTAGATATATAGATAAACAGAGATATAGATAGATAGATAGACAGACAGATAGATAACTAGATAAATAGATAGATAACTAAATAAACATATTGATAGATAGAATGATAGATAGGCTGATAGGAAAATTGATAGTCAGATTTATAGACAGATTGATAGACAAATTGATAGAAATATTCAAAGACAGATTAATAAACATATTGATTAACAAATATATAAATAGATAGATCGATAGTCAAATTGATAAATAGATAGATAGATAGATATAAAGATAGATAGACAAATAAATATTCAAATTGATAGACATATATAAATATATAGATAGATAGATAGATAAAAAGAAAGACAAATATATAGATAGACAGATAGATAGATACATATAAAGATTGATAGATAGATAGAAAGATACATAGACTGACAGATAGATAGATATATATAGATAGATAGATTAATATAAAGATATATAGACAATTAGATTGACTGATAGAATGAGAGATAGATAGATATATAGATAGATATATAAATAGATAGATAGAAAGATAGATAAAAAGATAGCATAGACAGAAAGATAGACATATGATTAGACATATATAGAAAGAGATACATATATAGATTTATAGATTGATAATCATATAAATAGATATATATATATATATTTACAAATAGACATATAAAAATATAGAATGTTAGATATATAGATAGATAGACATTTTAATTGATAGATTCATAGACTAGAAAATAAGATTGATAGATATATAGATAAATAGATAGATTGAAAGATAGATAGATTGAAATATTAGTAGACTGATATATATATATATAGATAAATAGTTAGATAGACAACAAGATAGAAAAATAGATACATAGATAGATAGATATATAAGATAGATAGATATATAGAAAAATAGATAAAAAATAGAAAGATATTTAGATAGATATATAGATAGACAGATTGATAGATAAGTTCATAGATATAGAGATAGATAATTAGATTGATAGATAGATTGATAAATATATAGTTTGATAGTTTGATAGATATATTATAGACACATTGACAGTGAGATAGATAGACATTTTGATCGACAAATAAATAGTCATATTGATATATATATATATATATATATTGATAGATAGATTAATAGATAGATAGATAGATTGATAGACAGATTGATTGAGAGATAGATAGACAACCTGATAAATAAATCAATATACAGATAGATTGATTGATTGATAAATAGATAGATAAATAATTGATAGGCATATAGATAGATAAATATATATAAAGATAGATAGATAGATAGGTAGACAGTTTGATACACAAATTGATAGATAGATTGATAGACAGATTGATTCAAAGATAGATAAACACATAGATAGACAAATAAATTGACATATATATAAACAAATTGGTAGATAGATAGATAGACAGATAGATAGATCAATAGATAGATAGATTATACAGATAGATAGATAAATAGATAGGTAGATAGATAATTAGATTGATAGATAGATAGATTGATATATAAATAGATAGAAAGATCGAAAAATAGATAGATAGATAGAAATAAATACAGGCAGATTGATAGAAAGATAGATAGGTAGATAATTAGACATTTTAATTGACAGATAGATAGACCAATTTATAGACAGATGGATAGATACATATATAGATAGATAGATATATATATATATATATATATATATATATATATTAAATAGCTAGATAGATAGATAGATATATAGAAAGACTGATTGATAGACAAATTTAAAGAAAGATTGATAGACACATATAGATAGATTTATAGATTTATTGATAAACAGATAGATATGCAGATAGATAGACAAATAGATATACTAATAGTTAGATAAATAGATAGATAGATATATAGATAGACAAATAGATAGAAAAACATATAGATATATAGATAGATAGAGAGATAGAAGATAGATTAACATATAGATACATAAATAGATAGATAGACAGATTGATTGATAGAATAATACCCAAATTGATAAAAAAATTGATAGACAAATTGATAGATAGATTGATAAACAGATTAATAGATAGTTTGATAGGCTATTTGATATATAGATAGATAGGTAGATAGATAGACTAATAGATATATAGACAGATATATAGATAGATAAATAAATAGATAGATAGATAGGTAGATATATAGAAAGATTGACAAATAGATATAGAAATTGATAGCCATATAGATAAATACATATATAGATAAAAAGATAGACAGATTGATGGATATATATAAATATACACACACACAATTAGATAGATGGATAGATAGATTGATAGAAGGATAGATAGACAAAGAGACAGATATATATATATAAATATATAGACATATAGAAGGATAGATAAAAAGATATAGATATATAGACAAATACATAGAAAGATTGGTAGATAGATAGATATATAGATTTATAGTCAAATAGATACAGAGATAGATTGATAGATAGACAGAAAGACAACTTAAAAGATAAAATGATAGAGAGATAAATAGATCAATAGAAAGTTTGATTGAAAGATTCATAGATAGAAAGATAGATAGATAGATAGACATATTGATAGATAGATTGATATACACATTGATAAATAGATTAATAGATAGTTAGATTAACTAGTTGATATACTGATAGATAGACGAATTGATAGTTAGATAGAAGATATATTGATAGATTGATAGATAGACAAAAAGATAGACAGATAGATAGATAGATAGACTGCCATATCGATAGTTAGAAAGATATATAGATAGATAGATATATATATATATATATATAGACAAATTGATAGATATATTTGTAGATAGATATATAGATAGAAATATATAGAGATAGATAGATTGATGATTGATAGATTGATAGACATATAGATAGACATATTCATAGATAGATTTATAGACACATTGATACAAAGATAGATAAAAGATTTATAGACAAATAAATTGACATATTGATTGATAGATTGATAGTTAAATTGATAAATAGATTGATAGATAGATTGTTGACAAACTGATAGACAAATAGATCGATAAATTTATAAAGAGATAGATAGACAAATTGATAGGTGGATAGATAGAGAGACACATAGATAGACAAATAGAGAGACAGATTGATAGACAAATTGATAGATTGATTGATAGATCGATAGATAGATAGATATATAGATAGTTAGACAGATATATCAACATATAGATAGACAAATAGATAGTCAATTATATAGACAGGCAAATAGATAGATAGGTAAAAATATATATATATATATAGAAAAATTGATAGGTTGATAGATAGATAGATACATATATAGACAGATAGAGAGATAGATTGTTAGACAAATTAATAGATAGATTGATAGATAGATTGAAAAATAGTTTGATAGATAGAATGATATATAGATAGATAGATAGAAAAATAGATAGACAAATAGATTGACATATATATAAATAGATAGATAGATAGATAGACAGATAGATATACAGATAGATAGATAAATAGGTAGATAATTAGATAATTAGTTAAATAATTAGATAGATAGATAGATATATAGACACATAAATAGATAAATATATATAAAAATATATAGACAAATAGATAAATAAATAGATAGATAGATAGAAAGACAAACAAATTATTTGATTAATAGATTGAAAGTCATATAGATATATGGATAAATATATAGATTTATAGATAGATTGATAGATAGATAGAAAGAAATATAGATAGATAGATAAACAAATAGATAGACAAATTGAAAGAAAGATAGATAGATATACAAATAGATAAACAAATTGATACAAAGATTCATATACAGATCGATATATGGATATATATACAAATAGATAGACAAATTGATAGATTGATTGATACATAGATTAATAACTATATTGAAAGACAGATAGATTGATTAATTGACAGTTAGATAAACAATTGAAAGATTGAACAGATAGACATAAATATAAATCATTTAGATAGATAGGTTGATAGACAAATTAAAGGATGGATTAATAGATAGATAAATATATTGATTTATAGACATATAGATAGATAGATAGTTAGATAGATTGATAGATAGACAAATAAATAGACATATAGATTGGCAGATAGATAGATAAATATATAGACACATAGATAGTTAGCAAGATAGATAGATACTTAAATAGATATAAAAATAACTATACAGATAGATAGGAAGACAGATAGACAGAAAGACAGATAGATACAAGATAAATAAACTAATTGATTGAAAGATACATAGGCAGGCAGATAGATATATAGATAGGTAGATAGATAAATAGATATAAAGCTAAATTGATCGATCAAATAGATATATTGATAGATAGATTTAATAGATAGATAGACAGATTGATAAATAAATTGATAGATTTATTGATAGATTGATTGAAGGATCGATTTATATAAAATTGATAGATAGTTTTATAGATATATTGATAGATTGAAAGAAAATTAAAAGACAGATATATAGACAATTAGATAGACGTATAAATAGAGTGATAGATAGAAAAATAGTTGGAGAGATATAAAAACAAATAGATTTATAGATAGATTAACAGACAGATAGACAAAAAGATAGATAGATAGACAAATAGATAGAGAAATAGATAGCAGATAGTGAAAGATAGATACATAGATAGATCGATAGATAGAAAGATAAATAGTTGGATTTAATGACAGATAAATAGACTGATAGATAGATATTTGGAAATATTGATATATAGATAGAAAGATAGATATACAGATAGACAGATTAATATTTAGATCGATAGATATAGATATATATATATATATATATATACACACACACACACACATATTGATAGATAGAAAGATATATAGACAAATTGATAGATAGATAGATAAATAGATTGACAAATAGATAGATATATAGATAGATAGATATATATATATATATATATATATATATATATATATATATATATATATATATATATATATATATATAGATAAATAAATTATTAGACAAATTGAATGATTGATTGATAGACAGATTGATAGATAGATTGATAGACAAATTGATACACATTTAAATAGATTGATTGATTGAGAGATTCAGAGTTAATAGATAGATTCATAGACATATAGATAGACAGATAGATAGGTAGGTAGGTAGATAGATAGATAAATAGATAGATAAACAGATAGATAAACAGATAGATAGACTGATAGAAAGAAAAAAGATAGATAGATAGATAGATAAATTCATTAACTGATTGATTGATAAATAGACAGACAGACTTATAAATAGATAGATAAATAGACATATAGATAAATAGATACATGAATAAATAGTCATATAGTCAAATTTAAATAAAGATATAAATATAAACATATAGATATACAGATTGGTACATAAATTCATAGCCATATAGATAGATAGATAGATATACAAATAGATAGACAAATAGATAGACAAATTGATACATGGATTGTTAACCAGATTAATAGACTAATAGATAGATAGATAGAAAGATAGGTTAATATATAGATAAATAGATAGAATTATAGATATATTGATAGAATGATTGATAAATTGATTAATTGACAGATACATAAACAAATTGATAGATAGAATAGACAAACATAAATATAGACCATTTAGATAGATAGGTAGATAATCAAATTGATGGATAGATCAATAGATAGATTGATAGATTGATAGATAGAGAGATAGATAGATAGATAAATAAATAAATTGATAGACAATTAGATTGATTGATAGATAGACAAATAGATAGACAAATATATAGACACGTAGATAGATATATAGATAGTTAGATAGATTGATACAGAGATAGATATTCAAATAGATATACAGATAGATAAACTAATAGATAAAAATATAGATAGATGGATAGATAGATTGATAGATAGACAGATATATTGACAAATATATTAAAAATTGATAGACAAATAGATATACAAATGATTAGATAGATAGATAAATAAATAGATAGACAGATAGATCAATAGATAAATAGATAAAGAATAAATAGACTAATAAATTAAAAGATACATAGATAGACAGATATATATATAGATAAATAGACAAATAATTATATAGAAAGATAGATTGATAAATAGATTTATAGGTAGATTAATAGACAGATAGATAGATAGATATAGTTAGACAGATTAATATATAGATTGATAGATTTATAGATAGATTCATTGAAGGATAAATTTATATACATAATGATAGTTAGATTTATAGATAGATTGATAGATATATTTATTGATAGATTGAGAGACAAATACATAGACAGATTTATAGACAATTAGATAGCCATATAAATAGAGCGATAGATAGATAGATGGATAAATATACAAATAGATATATAGATAGATAAACAGATAGATAAACAAAAAGATTAATAGATAGATAGGAAGATAGACAGATAGTTGAAAGATAGATACATAGATAAATAGATAGCTTGATAGATACAAAGATAGATGGACAGATAGATAGATAGTTAGATAGATAGATTGAATGATAGATAAATAGACTGATAGATAGACATATAAATATATAGATAGATTGATTGATTGATATATAAATAAATAGATTGATAGAAAGATTAATAGATATATATATATACATATATATATATATATATATACACACACACATATAGATAAATAGAAAGATAGATAGACCAATAGACATATAGACAAATAGACAGATAGATAGTTAGTTAGATAGATAGATAGATAGATAGATACGCAAATAGATAGACAAATAGATTGATATTTTGATAGATAAATATATAAATAGATGGATATACAAATAGATAGATACATTGATAGATAAATTAATAGACATATTGATATATAGATAGATAGATTGATTGATTGATAAATATATAAATAGACATATTGATAAACAAATATATCAATCTATCTATTTATATATAAATAGATAGTTAAATAGACTTATTGATAAATATATAAATAGATCGATTTATAAATAGATAGATAGATAGATAGATTGATTGATTATTAGATTGCTAGATAGATTGATAGATTGATTTAATGATAGATTGATAGAATGATTGATAGACAAATAAATAGATCGATATATAGGTAGAAAGATATACAGATAGACTATCGACAAATTGATAGATAGATTAATTGAAAAATTCATAGATAGATTTATTGATATATTGATATAAAGATAGATAGAAAGAAAGGTAGATAGGTAGATAGATAGATAGATAAAGATGTAGATTGATAGTTAGATAGATAGTTAGACAAAAAGATAGGCAGATAGGTAGATAGATGGATAAATAAATACTTAGATAGATAGATAGATAGGCAAATAGATAGATAGATATACAATTAGATATATAGATAGATAGATAGAAAAATAGATCTACCAACATATAGATAGATAAATATATAGACAAATAGATAAACATATTGATAGATAAATAGATAAAAGATAGATAGAGTGATTGATAGATAGATAGATAAATTGATTGGTTGATTGACAGATTAATAGATGGATGGATAGATAGAAAAAGGATAGATAGACAGATTGATACAAATATACATATATAGATTGATTGAAAGATACATAGACAGACAGATAGATAGATAGATCACTACAATAAATTGTCTATTTAACTATTGAAAATAAGCTAGATAAATATTCACTAGCTAATATTTATATGATTAGCTAGGGAATAAAAAAAGATGTTTGATTTTTTATTGAATTTCAAATTTACAATGGATTTGTGATGGATAAGAGATAAAAATTTTCGATTTAAAAATATCCGGAGCAATATTATCGTAGATTTTATCGCAAAGAATGGTGACAATTTAGCAATGACTTAAGATATGGATTTTTCATATCTAATTAGCTCGATAAAAAACCACTCGCTAAATAATTTCTAGAAATTTTATTACGATTATATATTAATTGCAAGCTATTTGTCATTAAATAATAATTTTCATAAAATATTTGCATTTAGTTAGCAATCTTTCCCTAGATATTTTGGATGGGGATTATTTCCGTCAGTAATCTATACTTATATTTTTTTTATATTATTTATTTTAATATTCGATGTAATTTTTGTATATTAAAGGTTTTTCATGGGTTATAAATTAGAGATTCTTGAAAGACACTTTTTCCTCATATAATTATAAAAAAGGATATTATAAATAAATAATTTCAAAAATATATAAATACAAATAAAAATTTATATTAATAAAGACTAAAGTACCTATTTTTATGAATATAAAATTTTTAAAAATCTACAAATTATTTTTTGAATTAATTAATAAAAATTTTTAAATATTTGTATTAATACATACATTAAATAATTAATTCTATATTATAAACATTTTTAAAAATATTTGAAATAATATATTAACATACACAAACATATGTATTAATAAAAACCTAAAATCATTATTTGTATGATTATAAAAATTGTTTTTTCAAAAAATCCGAATTAACAAATAAACAAGTAAATATTTATATTAATAAAACTTTAAAAAAAATTAATAATTATATAAAATTTTTAAAAAATTATTATTAAAAGATTTAAAATATTTGAATTATTAAAAAATCATATTTTACATTAAAATTTAAAATAAAATAAATTGATATGTATGAATAAAAAAATTGATGTTTTAATTACATCCAAAAACTTTTGATGAGTTATAATAAAAACCTTTCAAAAGTAGCTATTAAAAGAATACTTTAGGTGTTTTTTTAGGGTTTAAAAAAGTTTTTTAAAATATTTAAATGATATTTTTTTTTCGTAAATACATTTAAAATTATTTTTAGCCCTATTAACACTTTTTAAAATTACTATGACCCTAAGTTGATTTAAAATAAATTTTATTTTTTCCAATACTAAAATTTATAAAAATTAAATTATTGAGTAAATAATTATAGTAAAATAAAAATAAAATAACAATAAAATAAAAATAAAACAAAAATAAAAAATATTATTAAATTAAAATTAAAATTTGTATTCTTAAAATAATAAATAAATACAATATTAATATTATAAAATTAAAATACATTAAGCATGATCGATAACCTAATAGATTTCCTATGTAATACTTGTGTATCGTCGAGTTTATAAGAATCTTAATGCTTTTCAAGTTGATAATCAGTTTGTGTTTTGTTTATTGAGTCTATTCAATTAATGGCATCATCTTGTTTAGCTAGGTTTGATTTTTTGAATTCTTCCGATAATAGGGCACATTGATCAAATATTCAGTGGCACTCAAAGGCAAATGTGCAGTTGAAGAAATCATCTCTTATATGCGACATAGATTAAAGTTAGAATTTGTTTAATGGCATTTTTCTGTTTTGTGACTGTTGCTCTATTTCCATATCAGCTTTATCTCGGCAAGAAAGATATTAACTTTCATGAGTTGGAAATTGTGAATCCACTCTCTAAAACTCATTACAAGTACTGGTCATAAGTGACAGAAGATTATATTTTCAAATCTTTTGTGCATTTGGGAATCTACTCTCTATTAATATTAAAATGTTTGGATTGTTTTACACTTGCATTAATCATGTAGCAGGTTGGTATTTTCACATAGTTATACATGTCAATCCATGCATATAAGCTTGGTTAAAGAACATAGAAAGTAGAGAAGAAATGCACAAGAGATTAATGTGGGCTAGTGTGATTTTATATTTGATTGTATTGTATGACTATATTTTTGCTTGATTATATTAGAAATGTTTTTTGATGAGAGTGGTGTAATTGAATTATAACATAACAGGCTTGGATTCATATCTTATGAAGGTGAGTCTGACAACGAATTCGAAATGTGATCAAAGTCTTCTGCACTTCCCATTTTCACAATGTCATCACTACTTTGAAATTGACAGGCAAGAAATACAAATTGAGCAAAGCAAATGTATGCAAAGTATTAGGATTAGAACGATAAGGCTTGATGCACTATGAAGAAAAGACTCACTTCTAGATCAATGGAAAGTTCAAGTTTCACTACTGTGCCATCTCAAACTTCGCCGAGTTCATAGTAATCCACTTTGGATGTCCTGTTAAAGTGAACTCGGCCACACATCTATACAAAATATGTCAGCTAAGCATTGAGGTAGCCAATGTTTTGACCAACCCAAACCACAACACGACTAATCCATATTTTTAAGATAATCATAAGGATCATACATGGAAGAAAAGATTACTCTTTCGAATGTGTAGGAGACTCAAGAATAACCACCATAGCCTTTGAGTTCTATAGTGATGGATGGGGCCCAACAATTACATTAAAAGTACCAAAGTGAAAGCAAATATATCTTCATTCTATTCTCTTCTTCTTGGTGGATGATCATTGAAGGAATCTCTATTTAAAGGATGGAAACCTAAATCAGATCTTCCATCATTGGTAGATGTGTACTTGAATAAGGAGATCAAGCTAAATGGGTTGATCACACATAATCTGTCAGTGGATAAGATTAATGAAGTTTTTGCTCTCATGAGAAAATATTGTTCATGTTGTAGATGCTATGAGAAGACATGATCAAAATTAAAGTAATAATCCTAGTTCATATATATTACTTTTTTCTCTAACTCCTTGAAAGCTTGTGAAGGAGGCTGACCAGATCGACAATAGAATACAATGTGGGGTAGTCAAGGTTGTTAATTTGTAACTTTATTTTGTTAAATATAGATGTTAGGCATCCTCTTGTATTGTCAATGACAGATGGAACAAAATAGATATTCTAGTATTAAGTGTGGTTGGTGATACCAAAGAGAGTAAAAGTGTGACACATGTTTTTGTTGACACAAAAAGTTCTATCCATTGGTCTTTTGGTGTTAACACCGAAGAAATAGAAGATTTCTTCATGGAGGATGGTAGGTAATTATGATTTTGTCATGCTACCAAATATTACTTGGGAATTTAAAGATTTGGTAAATTTGTGAGATAGTGTCTTAAGTATAATTATTTGCCAATTTCAATGTAATATATAAAACATGAATATACATATACATGTTTAAAAAAAACATAATAGGCTCAATGAGATTTCTTTACTTAGTGTGATGGCACTGTTCATCTCTCTTGCCTAATTTTGCTATACATTCTAGTAGGAGGCCCATGCTGCTAGTTGTAGGACAACAACTGATGCAGACACGTTCCTGCTACAGAAGAAGAAGTTGCATTTTTTTTTCAAGGATGAGAAGATGATTCCTTCTGAGCAATGCTTCATTGGATATCTTAATGGTTTGAATATGATGGACTCTTATAGAGTTCAACTGTTTTTCTAAATATTTAAGTATCATAAATCTTGGCACCACTATTTCATCGATCTCAGCTCTGACAAGAGGAGAGATAACTGAATTTGGTGGGGGACCCACCTTGATTCTCATATTCATGAATGGTATATATATTGACTAAAGAGTCTAGGTAGTTTCGATATACCACTTTATCTCTACTCAATGGAGTGTCTAATCTAAAAATCATCCTAGGTGGGCAAACAACTCAACCTCATTCATGTCACATGGTGCATATTTTTTATTCTATTTTGCTCGAAGTAGTATCTCTAATTAATGAAATATCATTCTTGTTATTTCTTGTTCTTGTCAAGTTGAAGGCTTATAGGAACGACTATATTATAAATGATGGGATTTCATTAATAATTGAAAATGCCAAGAGTTTATGTGAATGTTATGTTGGATAAATTATTAGTGTTTTTGTTTTTTTTGTGGGTATTGTTCATTGGATATGTGTTGTGTCAAGCTAAGCTTTATGCATGCCGTGTCATTTGTCAAAGTCATATGTCTTGGAGCCTACCTGTCACCTCCAATTTAGCAAGATTTTGCTGTAATTAATCTATTTGGCCCCAATTTCTGTGTATTATACTAGTGATACCTTAGAAATCATAATATGTTCTATTTATAATGGCTATTAATATTAAGAATGCAATTTTATGGTGATGATAGTTTAATATAGACCTCCTAATATACCGATTAGGAAGTGTGCGACTGCTTGGATATAAGAAGAAAAAAGAACTAAACCTAAACCTAATAGGAATTAAGTAGAAGTGTGAGTTCATGGAAAATTAAATCATTGCATAAATATGAGATTTAAATCAACATCTTCCACACACACACACACATGTGTGTGTGTGTGTGTGTGTGTGTGCACATGTTTGCATGTGTGTCTGCACCCCCGTGCGTGCACGTGTGTGTGTGCATGAATGTGTGTGTATATATATTATTATTAAAACTTTTAAATTACTTTACTCTTGCATTAAACATGTGGTAGGTTGATATTTTCATATAATTATACATGTCCATCCATGCATATAAGCTTGGTTAAGGATCACAGAAAGTAGAGAACAAATGCACAAGGGATTGATGGGGCAGGTGTGATTTTATATTTGATTGTATTGTATGATTATAGTTTTTTAATGTTTAATATTATGTATGTTGTTGATCTCTCCATTCAATTTTTTTCTTTCTTTTCAGCTTTTAGATTATTTAGCTAGTGAAAATTTAAAAGTTTGGAATAACTCATTTTATTTGAATTTGATTGTTCATACTTCATTCACCATTACTGTTGCAATATGTAGGCTTGTTTTTCTATTCCCTTTTTCCTCATATTACTTTTATGTGTTTCTTGTTCCTTTGAATGTAAGATACACACTTGGAATTATTCTATCCATTGTTTTTTTTTATTTTTTTGTGGCTCATTTGTTTATGTTCACCCTTTATTTATAGGCGCCTAGTTGGTAATATCTCAATATCAAATTATTGAACTAGATGTGTATGTTCTAATTCTAATTTGTGTAAATATTAATGTTTATGTTTGTTTGTAATCTAAGTAAACAAGTAAAAACATATCTAGGAGCAAGTCTCCTGCTTTGCTTGAAATTTGGGTGATATTCATATCTCAACAATCTTATTCTTAAAATTTATATAATTTATATATGTTAAGTCTCGAACATATGGCATATCATCCTTTGATGTACATCGCGAACCTAATATGTTTGTTTGTAATCTAATTATAAAACATAAATTAAATAGTTTTGAAAATTATTTGTTCAGCAAGAACTTAATTAGAGTAGTAATATGTTTGGTTTTTATGCCATTTCCATATTGTAGAATTTCTCTTTTTGTAATTTCACAGTTATCAAGTGCTAGATAATGATCTGGCTGAAAATGATTTACTATTGGCATCCATATATAATGTACCAGCCACATAAGTGTGCATTGCTATTTCTTTTGAAATGCACTTGTTTTTATAATTAGCTGGTTCGAGGTCATTAATGATGAGGTATTCATGGTAGAATGCATTTTTTCTCATAGAAAAAGAAATAATAGTTGTAAATAATATTAGCTTCATTTGAAGGAAGAAATGCAAGAAATTAAAGAAGTGAATTATGAGATGAAAGAAATTAAGAATGTAATACAATAATAGATGTCTTATATGAAGTCGTAGTTAGTGGACTTGACGTGAGATATAACATACCGAGTTCCATCATAGAAACCTTATAGGAGAGGCTAACATAAATGTACCCGTGAATAATGAGGATGATGATTTAGGTTTAAATGATTTTATACCTATGTTATGTTTTTATTTTAACTATATAACTATTGTATCAATATAATTTCTGAGCTACTTTAGCTCTTTTTTAATTATAAAAAATGGTTTATAGTATATGTTTTTATTCAATTTAATATAAAAATTTATAAATATGTAATCAAATATTTTGTAAAAAATAAAAATTGTAAAAATAGTTTTGGAATGAAAATGGCTAGATATTTTTTTTCTATCGAATTTAGCTAGGGATTTTTGATATATATTTAGTCAAAAAAATTAATTACTAATCTTAATTAGCTATGGAATGTTCGTCATTCAAAAGATTGCTAGAGAATTTTTTTTCTCATTTATATTTTGTGATGAGGACTTTAGCTTAGAATAATTTCCACTGTAAATCTATCGCTATTCTATTTTAATGACGAAATAAGTACAAATAGTTGGGGATATTTCCCTAGCTATTTTGGTTTTTTTTTGTAATGATAGATAGATAAACAATTAAATATATATAAAGCTTTATATATATTTATATAAATAAATAGATAGATAGATAGTTTGATAGATTGATTAATAGATAGATAGATAGAGAGATTGATTGATTGTTAAATAGAATGATAGAAAAATTGATAGACAGATTGATAGAAAAATTGATAGATGATTTGATAGAAAGTTTGATAGACAGATAGATAGATAGACAGATATGCAAAAAGATAGATAGATATATAGACAAATAGATAGACATATAAAATGACAGAGAGATAGATAGAATTTTAAATAGATAGATAGATAATTAGGTAGATAGATATATAGATAGATAAATAAATAGAAAGACTAATAGATAGATAGTGTGATAGATAGATATATATATATATATATATATATTAGATAGACAGAAATATAGATATATAGATAGATAAATAGATAAATATATAGAAAAATAAAGAAATAGATAGAGATATAGATAAACAGACAGATAGACAAATAGATTGATAGATAGATAGATAGATTGATAGAAAATAGATAAACAGCTAGATAGATAGATAGACATATATAGAAAATGATTAATAGAACGAATGATTGACAGATTGATAGAGAAATAGATAGACAGAAAGATATACAAATAGATAGATAGATATATAGACATATAGATAGACAGATAGAAATATAGAGAGATCAATAGAATTTTAGATAGATAGATAGGTAGATTGATATATAGATAGATAGAGAAATAGAAAGACTAATAGATAGATATAGTGATAGTTAGACATATATATATATATATAGACATAATAATAGATATATAAATAAATAGATCGATAAATATATAGAGAGATATATAGATAGATAGAAAAATCAATAGACAGACCAATAGATAGCTAGAGAGATTGATTGATTGATTGATAGAAAATAGATAGACAACTAGATAAATAGAAAGATATACAGATATATAGATAGATAGATAAATAGATAGAAATAGAGATATACATATAGATAGATAAATCAATCGATCGATAGAAAGATAGGTAAATAGATAGACACACAGACAAATAGACAGACAAACAGACAGACAGATAGATAATTAGATAGATAGATAGACAGATAGATAGACAGACAGATAGATAGATAGATAGACATAAGATAGACATGCAGAATATAGAAAAACATAAGATAGACAGACATATAGATAAACATATAGATAGATAGATACAAGTATATATATAGATAGATAAATAAATAGATAAATAGCAATATAGATAAAGAGATAGATTGACAAAAAGATAAATAGACACATAGATAGATAGATATATAGATATATAGATAGATAGATAGTTAGATAGATAGATAGATAGATAGCTAGATAGATAGATAGATAGATTGTATAGATAGATAGATTGTTAGTTAGTTAGTTAGATAGATAGATTATAAAGATTGATAGACAGATAGATTGTATAGAAAGATAGACAAATAGATAGATAGATAGATAGATATAAAGTTAGAAAAATAGACAGATAGAAATATATATAGATATGTAGATATATAAATAGACAGAAATATAGATAAACAGATAGCCAGTTAGGTAGGGAGATAGTCAGGTAGTCATGCATACATATAGATAGACAAACATACTTACAAATAGATAGACAGACAGACAAAAAACAAATAAAAAAATAGATAGATAAATATATAGATATCCATGTAGTTAGATAGATATTTATACAGTTTGATATATAGATTAATAAAGATATTCATAAATATATCGATAGACAAATTGATAGATAGAATAATAGATATATTAATAAATACAAAATTAACATATAGATTAAAAAAAAGATAGAGAGATAGACAGATAGATAAATAAATAGATAGTAGATAGATAGATAGATATATAGATAGATAGATAGATAGATTTATAGACAGATGGATAAATAGAATGATAGATAGATTGATATAAAAATTGATAGAAAGATTGATAGACAGATCGAAAGATAAATTGATAGATAGATTGAATGACAAATTGATAGACAAATTGATAGATTGATTGATAAATAGATTGATAGATATATTGATAGACAAACAGATAGAGAGATATATATAAAGATATATAGAAAGATAAATAGATAATTAGATTACCATATAGATAGACAGATAGAAAAAAAATTGATAGATTGATAGATAGAAAAATAGAAATACAAATTGATATACATATAAATAAAGATATAGATAGATAAAAAGATAGATACTTAGCGAGACTAATAGATAGATAGATACATAGACTGATAGATAGATAGACAAATAGATAGACACACATACAGATTGACAGATAGAAAGAAAGAAAGAAAATTAGATAGATAGATAGATAAATAGAAAGCTAGATAGATAGATTCATAGATAGATTCATAGACATATATATATATATATATATATATATATATATAAATAAACATATAGATAGACATATTGATAGATAGATTTATAAATAGATTGAAACTTAGATTGATATAAAAATTAATATACACATAGACAGACAAATTGATAATCAGATATATAAATAGATTGAATGACAGATAGATATACAAATAGTTAGCCAGATAATCAAATAGACAAATAGAAATATAGATAGCTAGATAAGATAGATAGACATATAGATAGACAGTTTGATAAAAAGATTCATAGACAAATATATAGACAAATATAGATAGATAGACAATTTGATGGATAGCTTTATAGAATGATTTATAGATAGATTGATAAAAAGATTGATAGACAAATTAATATATAGATTGATAGACAGATAGAATGATCGATAGATATATTGACAGATTGATAGATAGAAGATAGATAGATAGATTGATAGATAGATATACATAGAGATAGATTGATTGATAAACAAATTGATAGATAGATAGATGGACAGTTTAATAGAATGATAGATAGATAAATAAAAATATAGTCACATAGATAAATAGATAGATAGTTATATAGAGAGAGATATAGATAGATAGTTAGATATATAGAAAGATATATATATATATATATATATATTTATATATTTATATATAAAGATTGATATATATATATACAAATCAGATATATAGCTAGATAAACAGAAGGATAAACAGAAATATAGATATATAGATATATAGATAGATAGTTAGATAATATAGATAGATAGATAGACAAAAAGATAGGTATATAGAAAGATAGATATTTAGATAGATAGATAGACAAATAGATAGTTAGATTTACTGACAGATAGAAACATTATTGATAGATAGATTAATAGATAAATTTATTAACAGACAGGTAGATAGATTTAGAGACATATAAATTGACAAATAGATAGATAGATAGATAGATAGAAACATATATAAATAGATAGACAAACTGATAGATAGATATATAGATAGATAGATTGATAGATAGATAGATTAATAGATAGTTAGATCAATAGATTGATAGATAGAATGAAAGACAGATAGATAGATTATTTGATAGATAGAGTGATAGAAGGATTTTTTAATAGATAGATAGATAGATAGACAAATATATGTATAGATAGAAAGATATACAAATAGATAGACAGATTATTGGAAAAATAGATATAATGATAAATAGATAGAAACATATAAAAATAGATAGACAGATAGATATATAAATAGAAAGCTAGATAGATAGACTAATATATTGATTGATAAATAGACTGATAGATAGACAGATGGATACAAATAGAGAGATATAAAGATAGATAGATAGACAAATAGATATGTATATATATATATATATATATATATATATATATAGATAAACATATAGATATAATGATAAATTGACAGATAGATAGACATATCGATAGATATATAAATAAATAGATAGATAGATAGACAATTATATAGACAGACAGATTGATTGATTGATGAAGAGATAGAGATACTTATAGATAGACCGATAGATAGACTGATAGATAAACATATGGATATAAATAAATAGATAGAAAGATTGAGAGATAGTTAGATAAATAGATAGTTATATAAATAGATAGATAAAAAGATAGATTGACACTTAGATATACAGATAAATAGAAAGATAGATACACAGATAGATCGACAAATAGATAGACAGACAGATTAATTATTTGATTAATAGATAGATAGACATAAAGATAGTCAGATAGATATACAAATAAATATACTTCTAGATAGATAAATAAATAAATAAATAAATAAATAAATATATATATATATATATATATATATATAAAACATGTATATAGAATGATTGAGAGACAGATATATAGGCAAATAAATAAATAGATATATATATTGATAGAAAGAAGACAGATAGATATATAAATAGACAAATAGATAGTCAGAAATAAAAATAGATAAATAGATAGATTGATACATAAATAGTTAAATATATAAATAAATAGACAAAAAGATAGATAAATAATAAGATAGATGGATATATATTTTTTAATATTTTATTATTTAAATAAAACTTATAAACCACTAAATGCTAAATAAATAAATAGATAGATAAAATGATAGATATACAGATAGATATTCAGATATATAGACATATATATAGACAGACTAATTGATTGAAAGATTGATAAACAAATAGATACATATATAGATAGATAGATTGATTTATTGACATATAGATAGACTAATAGATAGATAGACAAATAGATAGATAGATAGATAGCTAGATTGACAGATAGATAGAAAGATAGATAGTTAGTTAATTAGGTTAATAGATAGATATATAGATATATAGAAAGATAGATAGACATGTAGATAGACAAATAAATAGCTTGATAGATAGATAGAAAGGTAGATAATTAGTTAGTTAGATAGATAGATAAATAAATAGACAGATATTTTGATAGAGAAATTTATAGATAGATAAATAGACAGATGATATACATATAGATAGACAAATTAATAGATAGATTGATAGATAAATTGTTAGAAAGATTGATTGATTGATTGATTGATTGACATATTAATAGACCTATAGATATATATATAAATAGATAACAAGATAGTTATATAGATAGATAGATAGATATATAGATAGATAAATAGATAGATAAAAAGAATGAAAGAAAGATAGATAGATATACAGATAGATTGACAAAAAGTTATATAGATAGTTAGATAGATAGACCAATAGATAGATATATACACAAATAGATAGATAGATAGATAAATAGATAAATAGATAGAGAGATAGATAAATAAAAAGATAGATAGGAAAATAGAAAGACATATACATATATAGATAGATAAATAGATAGATAGGTTTATAGATAGACAAATAATTAAACAAATAGAATGAAAGATAGATAAATATATAGATAGACGTATAGAAAGACATAGATAGACAAATATAAAGATAGATAGATAGTTAGATAGATTGATAGACATATAGATAGATAGATTGATTGATTGCCAGATAAATTAATAGATATATTGATAGACAATTTATTAAAAAGATAAATAGATAGATTGATTAATAGATTGATAGAAAGATATTTAGATAGATAGATAGATTGATTTATGTATAGATAGATAGATAGATAGACATATAGATAAAAAGACAAGCAAATAGATAGATACAAAGATATTTGATTAATTAATTGATATATTCATAATCTTTTAGATAGACAGATAGATAGAAATATAGCTAGACATATGCATTGTCCTTTGGGTAGAAATAAAGACAAATTGATTGACTAATGCACAATCTAATTGTTATGCAATTGCCTAAATTTTTCTTAAAAAATAGAAGTAGAATTGGCTAATTTTTTTTTGGGTAACAAAAATAGCAAACTGAATATTTATCGGATTAAATTGAAAGACCTCTCCTACTCAAAGAAAGAGGTGGGTCTAGGTTTCACTAGGCTAGAGAAGATAGCGGAAGCATGGGTCTGTAAGAGATGTGGAGTATAAAAGAGAATAATAATCTCTGGACATCATATGTGAGAGCAAAATACCTAACAAATAATGATACTAATAGGATAAAATAGATTTATAATGAATCACAAATTTGGAACAAATTGTAAAGCAAATAGAAGTGGTGGATAACCACTCTATACTTACTAAATATTGTTGGAAATAGAAAATAAATGAATAAGGCTTATTTTCTCTAAAATCGACAGAGAATCTAGTTAGGAATATAAGCCTACAATATGTTCTTTTGAAAGGTTTTGGAATAACAATAACCAGCCGAAAATATATTTATTTTTATAGAAAGCTTTATCTAACATCATTCCAATAAAAACTCTGGATCATCTCCTTTCACAAGAGAGGATAGCTTCAAAGATATGAGAAATATTTGAAAAAGAAATGAGTATAAAGCACAAATATCAAATACTCAAATATAGAATTCTTAAATGGATGAGTGGGGCTAATTCTTGATTTAGTATACAAATGGCTCAATAACTCCATTCCATCACTGATAATATGGTGTATTTGGAAACCCAGAAACAACAGCGGATTTGAGAATGTTGAAATGAAAGTAGAAGATATAATAAGAGATATTTAAAAAGAATTAAAATGCATTTCAGAAGTGTATCCTTTAAAACGTATAACTTATTCAAAAAATAAAGAATATATAGATAAGTAGCACTTAAGGTATCAAAAGCCCAAATCAATAATCTTTACTAGGTTATGCTAGAACAAACCTTTTAAAGGCTAAATGGAACTCAATACGGATGGAGGGAAGGTCCTTAGCAACGAAAAATTATTAGTTAAAATTTTTTCGATGGCAAATTTTAGCGACAAACACTTTAGACTATGAATGATTCCATCATTAATCCATCACTATATCCCGTTTAGTGATTAAAAATGGCCATTTAGCTAGGAAATTTTACCTAGCCATATGGGATTTTTTTAGTGAACGATGAAGAGAGAAGAATCAAAATGGGACTATGGGAGCAACGTATAAAATCTTGCTTTTCTTGTTACCGGTAAAATTATCAGTGCTTTTCTTCTTCGGAATGCTATATATATATCTTTGTCTCTCTCAAATTGATTACCACTAGTGGAGTTTGGTTTTTATAGAATATTTGGGTTTGATTTTTTTTTTAATTTTCCTCCAATTTTCCTTCTTTTTTATTCTATTTTCATATCACTTATATGATTTTGACTCTACAGCATTAATGAAACAATAAATGGTCTGTGTGATCTTTGTTCTTTTAATGTTTAAATTTTTAGGATTTTATTGATTTCAAATACTAAATATTTTCATATAGTTTTCTACTTCTGTAACTTAAGATAAAAAATTATTCTTAATTTTGTCTGCCTCTGTAACTATAGAAAAAACAAACTTAATGTTTTTGGGATATAATTTTGTTTTCTCCAATAATTTATAAACAGATAACATTGTATATAAACATTTATACTTTTATATATTCACATGTCATTATATATAAATGTCAATACTTTAATACACACACACACACACACACACACACACACACATACATGTAGTACATTATATATAAACAGTGATATGTTTATAGAAATATATAATGTTATATATAAATATGTATACATATGTATTAATGTTTATAAATATCTATACAACATTTATATAAAACTATCCATTTGTATACTTTTTTATATAACAATTATATAACATATATATTGTTTATACATTTTGGTAAACATTTATATAACACATTTATTTTTATATAAATATATAATATTTATAATGTTTATATAAATGTGATATATATACTATATAATATTTATAAAAGTGTTACATATATATAATTATATATAAGTAACATTTATAAAAATATTTTAAACATAAATATTATATCTAAATACTTGTATAATTATATAATCATATGCCATTATATATAAAAGTATTTATAACTATATTTAGTTTTTATTGGAATAAAGCAATGAATGAGGCCATTTGAAAAAAAAACTCTCTTTTGTAGATAAGCAAAAAGATGTAGCTAGCATAGTTGGTGCAATTGAGAAAGCTTGTCTTTATCAAGGTAGGGGGGAGATGATGCGCTTCACTGTCTCCCAATTGATAGAATGTATTGCATTGTGTCATTTACCAATATCTGAGAAGATAACACAAAGTTTGCTTGATACCTTCGATGAGAACTTGAGGCATCCCAAACCTCAGATACAAGTGATCCCATACCTTGCAAGTTAATTTCTGTCCAACATGATCCATTATATCATTATAGCTCCATTTATCTTCTTCCCCTTTAAATTTCACAAAACATAGCTATTAGTGCATTGAAACACTTTGTTTGAGCATACATGGTTCCTGTAGATAATGGTGATGCAGCCGGTGTGACCTCAAAGTACCTACAGCAACTTTTTGATCAAAATACTGTTATTAGAATGGGCTTTGCTTTAGCCCTTGGAGTTCTTCCTTTTGGGTTATTGGCTCATAAATGGAGAGAGGTTGTCTTCAAGCTCTGTGAGATTAAGGTGCAGGGTGACGCCGAGATCAGAGATGTCGAAGCAAGGTTGAATGCTATTATAGGGCTCATCTCTATGTCTCAAACACTTACCCATGAAAGATTGGCTCCTAGTTCTCACTTACCCATCTATTATCTGATTAAGGAAAAGTAAATGGCTAGTTAATTTGAAGATGTGGATGACTATTCTATTGATAACAGAGGAGGTGTTGGTTAGTGGATTCGTGAAGCATGCATTGAAGGTATCAATGTGTGTGCTTAACATTCTCTGTGATGTATCATCTTCTTCTTCAAAATCACATCTAGCAGCTAAAAATGTGGAAGACGTCGAGACAGTGACGTTCTTTGATGAAGACATGGCAACCAATGTGGTGATTGGCATTGCTAAGCAAGCTGTGGAGAGGATTGATATATTACACGAGGTTGATGCAAGAACTTTACAAAGGATTTTGCATAGTAAGAAGACCTTAGTCAAGTGCATACCTTTCAGGGATAAACTATAGCAGATTGTTCCCTACAATGTAGATATACTAAGAAGAACTTAGTGATGACTATTCTATTGATATGTTTTTTTTTCTTTTTTTTCACAATGCTCGTGCTTCATTGCAGGTGCCTATCACATGTTATTCTTGTTTCGTGCAGCTACTCAAATTTCTTTGTTATAGTAAGGAAGTGATGTCTGGATTAGTTATTTCAATTGGTGGATTGCAAGATTCTCTAAGGATGACATCAATATCTGTGCTACTGGACTATCTTTGTGACGATAGAATTGAAGCTTCGCTGGAGGAGAGCCTAGAGGAATCATGCTCTACTTTAATCTCTTGTGGATTTTCCAGCAGCACCGAGGATGTGACAGAGTTATTGTCCATACTTGTAAGGTATGGCATCATATTTTCTAATTGAAATTCTAACATGATGGGTGTTACGAACACCACTGTCAATTTCTTGTAGGATCTAAAAAACCTTAGCTTTTTTGAAGTTTCTTATGAACATTATGTTTTGGTTTAGGATTTCCATTAATGATAGGAGAGAGAGAGAGAGAGAGAGAGACAAAAAGAGGGGAGAATAGAGAAGAAAAAAAATAAAAAAATTTAATAAAATCAAAAAATGGATTTTTGAATATACAATCTTAGGCATGTGTGTGTGTGTGTGTGTGTGTGTGTATTGAAGTGTATACATGTAAGAAAAAAAATAACAAAAGAGTATTATTTTATAAGTTTGTGCCTTATGGTACCCCACAAGTCAAATGCTCCCAAGTAAATAAAAAAAAACTAAATTAAATACTTAATAATCATGATATATATATATATGTGTGTGTGTGTGTGTGTGTGTGCGTGCGTGCGTGAGTGCGCGCGTGCGTGTGTGTGTGTGTATGTATGTATGTATGTATGTAAGTAAGTAAGTAAGTATGTATACAAGTATACACAATATTATGTGTATGGTATGGTTTGGGGCATCCTACAAGTTAAGTGCTCAAATAAATAAATAACAAAAATACAATAATCATGATAAATAAATAAATAAACACACACACACACACACACAAATATGTATAGATGCAAGAAGAATAAAAAAAAATATGAGCATTCTTTTAAAAATTAGGGTTAATTATTGTATAACAAAAGTAAAAAAAAAATAAGGCATAAAGGTACTGCCTGGCAGACAAGACTCTTGCATAGGTCAGAGATTTGTGAGTTTAATATCTTGACAATTTTATCCCTAAAAATCATCTAGGTTATATTGTTACATCTAATAATTCATAAAGTAGTAAAAATAATAAAATTTTCTATTCTTGGACAAGATTACATCTTTTCATACTAGTTCATGACCTCGTAATATATCTCATACTTCATGATATATACCTTAGGGTAAATATTGTGTATGATGCATGAAATTAGGGTAAATTTTATCTTTATTAAGTTAAAATATCAGATGAATATTCATTTTTTTACATTGTTTTTTTATTATTTTTATCTTTTTTTTCTGTACATTGTTGTTTCATGTATGATCACAATTTATAATGGAGATGTATTTAGTAGAAAGTATATAATAATCAAATTATAATGAATTTATTTAAAAATATCAAAGTATTGCACGCACACACAAAGTAAAATATCAATAATTTGAATAAAGATTTAAGATGGGTTAATTTTTAAACCTTTTCTTAACAACTTGACTAGGAAGATGGTCATTGTAAAACTCAAGTGGGGAATGGAATACAAAGGTGAGCTACCTTGTGTTCTTTCGTGTGCATTGCATTTTTTTTCTCAATTTTTTTCTTTGGTTTCTTTTAGTTTTCCTTGCTTTGGTGGATTCCTATATGAACCTACAGGTGTGGAAAAATTCAATATCACACAGCCTATTGTCATTTCAACTTTTATTTTCCTTTTATTTGTTATTTTCTCATGAGTTTTGTAAGGAAATAATATGTTTTAAATAAAAAATTAAAAATATAATGCAGTTTGTAAAATATTACCAAACTAATATGTTTGGAAATAGTGTGGCAATTTGCATCATTGTGAATGAATGTCATTGCCATGCTATTGAATTTTAAAAATCAAAGACCAACATTGTGAATGCTGGCTATTAAATTTTAAAAATTTTAAAATCTTGGCATTGGGAATAATAGAAGAGTGTGTGGCATCCAACCTAGTGAAAAACAATGTTGAACAAACCATATCCATGGATATTTATTTCAGAAGTACATCCACCGCCCTGGTTTCCCCTACAAATATGACTCCAATTCTCAAAAATTTATACCTGAAAGAAGCCATAAAACCTCTCACCATAGCCAATTCATCTCCTCCTCCATTTCTTTCTTTCAATCAATTTGAACCATTGGGAAAGGACTTAAGCTCACCATTATAAACATTGACAGAGAACAAAGATGTGGTGAGGGTTTTAAAGGCGATGGAGAGGAAGAAAAGAAACATCGTGATTATAGAAGAGCGTGTGGCAAGGATAGAGAGCATAGTAAGAGGAGTGAGTGAGAAAATGGAAATGGTTAGATTAGTAACATTTCCTCTGTTCTCTTTTAGGAATCATTCAAAAGTAGATGTTGACCAGAAATTTATGGTGCTTAAGTGCATCGTAGATGGTTATTCGAAAAGAAGAGTTGTTTTATATGTGGGTGATCTTAAATGGGACTCTGATATCTAGCCAAATTATGGTTGGCAATTAGGTAACAACATTATAGAGTACATTATCACAAAGATACAAAGTCTGATCTGTAGAATAGGTGGCAAGGCTGGAAATGTATGGCTCATGGGAATCACCACAGTCCAAACTTACATCAAGTGTAAAGCAGGCTTTCCCTCTCTAGAGACTATTTGGGAACTTTATCTTGTCACTGTTCAGTTGGAAGCCTGAATCTTAGCCTTAATCTCAACGGGTAAAATGATTCACTTTTTTTTACTTTTTTTTTTTAGATTTCACTAGTGTAATATAACAGTTACTTACTCTACCCATCAATGACTCAAATACACACCCACAAAGACACGCACACACACATACACCCACACACTCATTCATATGTACCATCTTGTCAACTATTGTATATATGTGTGCATACATATTTCATATTTCACTAGTCACACATTTGACTAAGTTATAAAAAAGAAGAAAAAAGGCTGCAAGAGCAAAACATCTACATGTGAGAATGGCAATGGATGACAAAAAATTGAATCTGGATTACTTACAAAAAATGCAACATGTAGCCCCAATTGCTCCATTAACTTAGACAAAGAAACTCAAGTTCGGAATAAGGAGTTCATTTCTATAGGTTCTGCTTGCTCAAGTTTACAATTGTGGCTCCAGCGGTATAAAGAAGAAAAGAGGGGCGATGATAAGGTGCCTATTTGTTTATATATATATATATGAAATATGGCATTGTCATACTCAAATGTATCTATATCATGTTCTTCCTATTAAATGATTTGTTTTCTTTCTTTAATCATGATTTAGAGTGATCCTATCAACTTCAACAAATCAAGAGATCTTTCCACAAGTGGCTTCTCCATTTTAATCTAGAGAAAACTATCAAGTTAAATTCATCTTCATCATCTTCTATCTTTGCATCATTTCTTTATCAAACCACCAACTAAACTTTGGCCACTCACTTGGAAATCGATATGGCCAAGATGCAATATTGAAAGAAGAAATGAATCCAAACTAGATCTCATGTCAAACCCAAATTAAAGCCCAATTCGGCATCATCAAGTGAGGCATACATTGATGAAGGTCTTGATTATTAAAATTCAATAGCATGGCAATGACCATCATTCACAGTGATGACCATTGCCACACTATTTCCAGACACACTACTTTGGTAATATTTTTCAAACAAGCATCATATTTTGGATTTTTTATTTAAAACATATTAATTTCATACAAAACTCCTTTCTAACTTTCTTTTAATTAACCATGGACTAATGCGTGAACCTAGGCAACAAAGAACAATATGTTGATGAATAGTTGATTAGAAATCTTGGAGAAATCTTGATTTTGTAATTTAAAATTAAACTCATGATTATCTCGTTGTGTGAAATTTCTAGCAAATGGTAGTTGGTTTTGCATGCACTAGATTATTTGTTTATTAGTAGCATTGTGTTGGGTTCTTTATTGGTTTGTAAATGTAGTATGTCATGCTCCATGAGCAGGTATAACAATGTTCTTTATCTTAGTGGAGTATTAGAGGACAAATAACTAGAAGATGCTGACCATGCCTAAGAGAATTATATGAGTATTTTAAGCCCTATTTTATTACCTTTTATTGTCTTTGATGGTAACTATATCTACATGAAAGTACATGTGTCAGTATTTACACACACACAAAGGGACATACATACATGAACAAGTATACATACAAGCAACTAATCGCAAGTGTTAAAACAATGATGTTGGAAGAGCAGCTAGATACAAAAAGGGCATTGGCAGATACAAGGAAGGAGTATGAGGTGGAGAAGAAATGTAGACTAGAATTAAAAAAAGCAATGCAGATGGAAATGGAGGGACATGCTCAGGTGCTAGAGTAGTATTAAGATTTTGAGGAGTTGGGAGAGAGAAAGCAACATCAATTTCATGAACAGATTATACTTTGTGCACTATCATTAGATACATTGATTAAGAATAATTTGCAATCAAGTTTTGTTATGTTTCTATTTTAACTATGTAACATATTGTATTAGAATATTTTATTAACTGATTTTAATTTTTGTTAAGTATAAATAATTGTGTATAGTTTATGTTTTTATTGAATTTAATATAAAAATTTAAATTATGTAATTAAATTTTATGTAAATAATTAAAAATATGAAAATAATTTTTGAATGAAAATAGCTAGAGAATTTAACCTCACTAATTTAGGTAGGGAATTTACCCTTGCTAATTTAGCTAGGGAATTTACCCTAGCTAATATAACTAGGGAATTTTCCCTTGCAAGTTTTGCTAGGGAATATTTCTTCGCTAATTTGCTAGGGAATATATTTCCTTATTAATTTTTATGAGAAGCACTTGAGCTTGGGAATGGTTCCGTCATTATTCTGTCATTATATCCAATTTAGCAACGAAAAAAATGTATTTAGCTTGGGTATTTTCCCAAGCTATTTGGGATTTTTTTCTGTAGTGAGACAGACAGATAGATAATAAGTTGGTCAGGTATTTTGATAGTCGAGCAAATAGATAAACAAACAAATAGTTAGATAAATAGATAGACTAGATGACTTATGGACCAATTGACAGATTAACTGAAAGATAAACAAATAGATAGGTAAACATACATACGAAGAGATAGACTAACTAAAATAATTAATGATTGACTAATAGATAAATCAATTGTTATACAAATAGTTTGAGAGACAGAATGATAGATAGATTGATAGACAAAATATAGTCAAATTAATTGATAGATTGATAGAAAATTAATAGATAGATTAATAGATATATAGATAGAAAGCTAGATTGAAATATAGATAGATAAATAGATAAACAAAAAGATTCATCATATAGATAGATAGGTAAATAGATAGATAGATAGATAGTCATAAAGATAAATAGATAGATAGGAAGATATATAGACTGATAGACAAATAGATAGATAGGAAGATAGATAGACTGATAGACAAATAGATAGATAGATAGATAGACGTATATATAGACAGATAGTGAGATAGATAGATAGATATATATACAGATAGATTGATTAACAAATAGACATGTAGATAGAATGATAAATAGATAGATTGATAGATAGACAAATGGATAAATAGATAGATAGATAGATAGACAAATAAATAGACAGAGAGATAGACATATAGATAAATACATAGATATACAAATAGATAGATAGATAGACAAATAGATAGATAGATAGATAAATAGATAGATAAACATAGATAGATAGACAGATAAATAAACAAATAGATAGACAAATAGATAGGTAGATAGGCAGATAGAAAGACACATAGATTGACAGATAGATAGAGGGAAAGATAGATAGAGGGAAAGATAGATAGGTATATAGATAAATAAATAAACAGATAGATAGAAAATAGATAGATAGATAGGTAGATAGATAAATAGATAGATAGACAGATAGATAAATAAATAGATAGATAGATAGACAAATAGATAAATAAATAGATATAGGGATAAAGATGCAGAGCGATAGACATATAGATAGACAAACAGATAAAAAGATTGATAGACAAATAGACAGACATATAAAAAGATAGATAGACAAATAGACAGGCAGATAGATTAATAGATTATTTGACAGATAGATAGTTAGAAAGATAGATAGATAAATTGACAGACAGACAGATAGATAGAGATTGATAGATAAAGAGAAATATGGCTAGATAGATAGATAAACAAATTGAAATATTTTTAGATTGATAAATAGATAGACAGATAGATAAAGAGACAGATAGACACATATACATATAAACAAATAGATTAACAGTCATATAGTCAGGCAGAAAGACAAAATAGGAGGTAGTTAAATAGATAGATTAAAAGACACACATAGAGACAGAAAATCATTTATTCATGTAGGTAGATAGTTAGGTAGGTAGATAGATGGACAAATAGATAGAAAGATAGATCGACTAACTGACTGACTAACTAAATAACAGACCGACTAACTAATAGATAGACAGTCATATAGATAAATGGACAGATAGATAGACAGACAGAATTACTAACTGACACATAGAAACATAAACATATAAATAGATAGATATATAGAAAAATAGATCGACAGATACATAGATAGATTGAAAGATATATTGATATATTGATTGATAAATAGATATATAGATAGATTGATAGATTGATTGATTGATAAAGGGATAGATAGACAAATAGATCGGAAGATAGATAAACAGATTTATTTATTTATTGATAGAAAGAAAGATAGATAGATACAAAATAGATAGACAAATAGAATGCCAGTTAAATAGATAAATAAATAGACAATGAAATAGATAGATAGATAGACTGATATATAGACACATAGATGGACAAATAGATAGAGGGAAAGATAGATTGATACACTAATCATTAGATTGATAGAAAGAGAGATAGTTAGACAAATAGATAGATAGAAAGATAGATATGAATATATCTAGATAGAGAGATAGAGAGATAGAAAGCTAGATATGGAGAAAGAGAGACAGACAGACAGACAGATAGATAGATAGGTCTAAATATAGATCAATAGATAGATAGATAA
>JAREIK010002419.1:266689-356689 GCA_029783825.1 Sapria himalayana | reverse complement strand
TGGATATACATATAGATTTACAAATATATAGACAAATAGATAGATAGATAAAAATATATATAGACAAATAGATTTACATATAGTTAAATAGATAGATAGATAGACTTATAGATAGAAAGATTTATAGATAGATAAATAGAAAATAGATAGATCAATAGAGTTAAAGATTGATAATTAGTTCAAAAGAATGATAGAAAGATCAATAAGCTATTTGATAGATAAATAGATAGATTGGTAGATAGACTGATAGATAGACTGATAGATAGATAGATAGATAGTTAGATAAATATATTGATACATAGCTAGATAGATAGATAAATTGATAGAGAGATATCTTGATTGATAGATATATTAATTAATAGATTGATAGATAGATTGATAGACTGATTAATAGACACATTGATACATAGAATAATAGATAGTTTAATAAATAGATAGATAGATTGATTGGTAGATAGATAGAAAGATAGCTAAATAGATGGATAGATAGAAAGACAAATAGATAGATAGATAGATAGTATATAGATAGATAGACAAATAAATATATAGATATATAGACATATAGATAGACTTATAGATAGTCATATTTAAAGGCAAAAAGATAGATAGATAAATAGATAGATAGATAGAGAGTAGATTGATAGAAAGATAAATAGACAAATATATATATATATATAAAGATATATAGAAATCTAGACAGATAGATAGACATATAGCCAGAAAAATAGATAAATAGATAGATATATAGATACATAGATAGATAGATAGACAGATAGATAGATAGATAGATAGATAAACAGATAGATTATTAAATAGATAGATAGATAGAGAGATTATTAGATAGATACATAGGCTAAAAGATAGATAGATAGACAGATAGATTGCTAGATAGATATCAATATATATAGTTCGACAAAAAGATAGATGGATAAATATATAGATAGATTGATTGATTGATATATCAGTAGATAGATTGATAGACTCAAAAATTACATATAGATAGACACATAGAGAAGGAAAGATGGATAGATAGATAGATAAATATACTGATATATAAACAAATAGATAGACAAATATATAGGTATTTAAATAGATAGATAGATAGACAACTAGGTAGGTAGATAGTCAAGCAGGCAGATAGTTAGTTAGGCAGATAGAGAGTCAGGCAGGTGGGAAGACAGACTGATAAATAGATTGATAGATTTTTAGAAAGGCAATCATACAAACAAATAAACAAACAGACAGATAGACAGATAGTTAGATTGATAGTTTCTTAGACAGAATGATAGATAGCTAGATAAGTAGATTGATTGATTGATAGACATATTGATCATATTGATAGACAGACAGATAGATAAATAGTTAATTAAATTGATTCATAGAAATAAAGATAGATATATTTGTTGGTAATAGTGATCTAGGCATATAGTCTAGACTTGGTATTTTAACTATTGTGAGAATTAATTATTTTATTAATTTTCATGTTTAATATATATAATGTCTTTGAATGATATTTTTAATTATTCTAAATATCCCAAATTGGTTTTTATTATCATAATAATAATGAATTAAGATTAGTATAAAGTTTGATTGATATTCATGGGATGAATATGTGTATGATATACAATTCAAATATATATATATTTGTTTAGAACAAATTTTTAATAGCCTCATCTTGAAATTAATACACGGTTCAAAGTCATAATTTAATCTCTAATAGTTGTGTCATTAAATCCTATGGCTTGAGATTACTTTATTTCTCAACTTAAAGAATATTATGCTTTGATATAATCAACGTTGTCTTTAACCACATGACTATAAATTTTATACTTGAACATAATAAGAATTATGCTATGAGATATAAATAATTAAAATAGAATTTGTCCCTCTTATTATATGAGAGATACTTTTGGGGCCCCTCTACAATTGAGACTGAGAAATGCATGATTATGCTTAAATAAATTGATGAAGATTAATGTCATTTTTTTTAGTCTCGCTAATTGAGTTTCGTGTAATCAAAGATAGAATGATATAAGGTTGACATTTTTCATGTCTTATATTCTATTAAGATATCGTGAAACAAAAGGATTGTCATTAACAATATTAACGTTGCCTCGAATCATGAGTTTTTCATTTAATTTGGGTTGTCATAATATCTTGCTGGAGATTACTTATGACTGTTGGATCAAAATGTGAGTTAGGCCTACTGCCAATATTAATTAAACCTATAGGGTCACACATTAAGAATTAATAATAATGGTTATGATTTTTGACCCTATGTATTAATTTAAAATGATAATATTATTTTAAATTATAAATGACAATTAGTTTTTATTAAATTTTGAAAATGTTTAAATTCTTGATTTAAATAAATAATAAATCTATTATATTTCTTTAATGGATAATAACATAATCAGTAAAGGGTTTTTTAAAAGAGTTACAAATATAATAATATATAAATTTGATTCCTTATCTGATAAAGATTTGAATTTAAATTGTTATTATATAAAAGAGTTTTAAATATATAATAATATAAAATTCATTTGACTTAAATGCTAGCAGAGTTAAACACACACACACACACACACATGTGCGAGACATATATTTTGGTAACCATCATCTTATTCTTATAGAATAACCAAAACATAGAGAAGGAAAAGAAAAACCAAAATTTTGTTTTATAAAGAATATAAACTAGCATTCAATAAGATCATTTATTATTTGATCATGGGTGTATACAAGTAAAAGGTGATTACTTTTCACAAAGGCAGCATCTTTGAAGATATAAATAAAGCAAGACCAAGAAAGATAGATAGAAAGATAGAGAGATAGATAGAGAGATAGATAGAGAGATAGACATATAAAGAGATAAACATATAGATAGGCAAACAGATAGAAAGAAAGAAAAATTTGTCGTAAAATAGATAGATAGATAGATAGGCTTATAGATATATTGATAGATAGATAGATAGACAGACAGATAGATAGATAAATAGACAAAAAAGATAGATTTATTGATAAATTAATAGATAGATAGATTAATAGACAGATTTATAGACAAATTTATAGAAAGATTTATAGCCATATTGATAGACAGATAAATAGAAAAATAGATTGATGAATAGATAGATAAATAGATAGACATATAGATAGATAGAATGATTAAAAAATATTAGACTGATTTATAGATAGACAGACAGAAAGATAGATAGATAGATAGATTAACAGATAGATAGATAGATAGATAAAAAAATAAATAGATAGATAGATAGACAAAAAAATAAACATATAGATAAATAGATAGACAGACATATAGATAGATAGATAGATATACAATTAATAGACAAATAGACAAATAGACAAATATATATATATAGACAAATTTATAGACATATAGATAGAAAGATAGATAGATATATAAATAAAAAGATAGATAGAATGATAGATTGGTAGACAGAGAGATAAATAGATAGAGAGAAATATAGATAGATAGATAAATAGATATATAGATATATAGAAAAATAGATAGGAAAATAGATAGACAGGTAGATAAATAGACAAAAAATAGATAGATAGACATATAGATTAATAGATTATTAGAATGATATATAAATAGATTGACCAGATAGAAAAATAGATAGATAGATAAATAAAAAATATATAGCTAGATAGAAAGATAGAGAAATAGATAGACACAAAAATATATATAGATAAAAAAGAGATAGACATATAAAGAGACAAATAAAAGACAAATAGATAGACATATATATAGATAGTCAAATAAATAGAGAAATAGATGAATAGATTGAAAGATAAAATAATAAATATATAGATAGAAAGGCGGATAGATAGATAGATAGATAGAAAAATAAATAGAAAGAAAGAAAGAAAGATAGATAGATAGATAGACACAAAGATAAACATGTAGATAAACAAAAAGATAGACAAAGAAAAATATATAGACAAAAAATAGACAAATAGATAGATATATAGATAGACAAATATATAGACAAATAGATATACAAATAGATAAATAGACAGATAGATAGAGAGAATGATAGATAGATAGATAGATTGATTGATTGATAGATAGATAAAAAGAAAGAAAGACATATATAATGATAGATAGATAGATATATATATAGATATAAAGACATATAGGTAGATTAATAGATAGATAGATAGATACACAGATAGATATATAGGTAGATACATAGATAGATAGACATATATATAGATAGATAAATAAATAAACAAATAGATAGTCATATAGATAAATAGAAAGATAGATAGATAGAAAGATAGACAGATATATAGATAGATATATAAATTGAAAGATAGATAGCTAGATAGATTGGTAGATAGATAGAAAGATTGATAGACTAATTAATAGATTGATTGATAGATCTATTAATTGATAGATTATTAGATAGATTAAAAGATAGATTAATAGATAGATTAAAAGATAGATTAATAGATATTTTGATAGACAAATTGATAAATAGATTGATAGACAAAAAGATGGATAGATTGATATATAGATAGATAGATAAAAAATTAGATAGACAAATAGATCAACAGAAAGATACATAGATAATTAGAGAGATAGATAGAAAGATTATTAGATAGATAGATAAACTTTAAGATAGATAGATAGATAAACTTTAAGATAAATAGATAGTTAGATATACATATAGATAGACAAATAAATAGATAGAAAGATAGAAAGATACTTATACATATAGATAGTTAGGATAGATTGATATATTGATAGATAGACAAATAGATATATAGATATACAGAAAGATAGATAAATAGATAGATAGATATGCATATAGTTGTACAGAAATATATATATATATATATATATATATATATATATATATATATATATATATAGTTAGGTAGATTGATTGATAGATATATAGATATATATATATAGACAAATAGATAGACAGATAAATCGATAGATCGATAGATAGACATATAGATTGGTAGATTGATAAATAAACTGATTGAAAGATTAATATGTAGATTGATATACAGATTATTAGATAGATTGATATTAGATTGATAGATAATTTTAAAGGCAAGTTGATATATAGATTTATAAATAGATTGATTGATAGATTTATAGATAGATTGATAGATATATTAATAGATAGATTAATAGACAGATAAATATATAGATAGATAGATAGATAGATTAATTTAAAGATAGATAGGTAGAATGTTAGATAAATAGATAGATAGATATGTAGATAGATAGATTAATTTAAAGATAGATAGGTAGATATATAGACAAATATACAGACAGATAGATAGTTAGTTATATAGAAAGATATATGGATAAATAGACATATAGCTATGTAGATAGACAGACAGACAGATAGATAGAGAGGTATTCATATAGATGGATAGACATATATATAGATAGACAAAAAGATAGTTAGAAAGATAGGAAGAAAAATTGACAGATTGATCGATATGTTGATAGATATATTAAAAGATAGATAAAAAGATAGATAGACAAATAGATAGATAGATAGGGTTATAACTAGATTAATAGATAGTTAGATTGATAGACAAATTTATAGTGATATTGATAGACAAAATAAATAGACAAATATATTGATAAATAGTTAGATATAAAGATTACCATATTATCAGACTAATAGATAGACTAATCGATAAACAAACAGATAGATAGATAGATAAATTAATAGATAGATATAAAGATAGAAAGAAAAATAGATATAAAGAAAGATAGTTAGTTAGTTAGATAAAAAATAGATAGATAGAAAGATAGACAAAAAAAACAGATAGATAGACATGTAGATAGATAGATATATCTACAAATAAAAGACAAATATATAAACATATATATATATAGACAGATAGATAGTATAATAGATAAACAAATATATATACAAATAGATAGACAAATAGATAGATAGATAGTTGATTGACTGATAAATTAATGGATATATAGATAGATAGATATATAAATATATAGATAAAAAGATAGATAGAATGATAGATAGATAAGCAGAAAGATAGACTGATAGATAGATAGATAGATAAATAGATATATAGATAGATTGATAGTTAAATAGAAAGATAGATAGGTAGGTAGGTAGATATATATATATATATATAGTAAATAGATAGATAGATAGATATGTAGGTAGATAGATAAAAAATAGATAGATAGATATGTAGGTAGATAGATAAAAAAATAGATAGATAGATATATAGATAAATCAATTTATTATTAGACTGATAGATAGATAGATAGATAATTAGATAGATATAAAGATAAAATGATCTACAAAAAGATAGACAGATAGATATGCACAAAGATAGATAGATATATAAAAAATAGATAGACATATAGATACTCAGATATAAAAACAAATAAAACACAAATAGATAGACATATTTATATAGACTGATAGATACACAAATAGATAGACAAATAGATAAACAATTAGAAAGATAGATAAATAAATAGATAGATATACAGTTTGAAAGTGGATAAATAGATAGATAGATTGATTGATTAAAAAACAAATAGATAGATAGATAGATAGACAAAAAGATAGACATAAAGATAGACAAGTAGATAAATAGATAAAAAGATATATATATATATATATATATATAATAAAAGAGAAATAAACAGACATATATATCGACAAATAGATAGAAAAATAGATATACAAATAGTTACAAAGATTGATAGATATATATATATATATATATACCAAAATATAGATAGATAGATTGATAGCTAGATAGATAGGTAAGAAAGACATATAGAATGATCGATAGATAGATAGATAGATTGATAGAGAAATAGATATATAAATAGATAATTAGGTAGATAGGTAGATAGGTGGATAGATAGATATATAGATAGGTATACATATAGATAGAAAGATAGATAGACACATAGATAGATAGATAGATAAACAGATAGATGGACTAATTGATGGAGATATATATAGATTGATAGAATGATTGACAGATATGTAGGTAGGTAGGTAGATAGATATAAAGATAGATAGATAGAAATATTGATAGACAGATTGTTCGGCAAATTGATAGTCAGATTGATATATATATTAATAGATAGATTAATAGATAAATTAATAGTCAGATTGATAGACAGATTGATAGACAGATTAATAAATAGATTGATAGACATATTGATTGACACATTGATAGATTGATTGATAGATAAAGAGATAGATAGATTGATATATAGACAAATAGATAGAACTATAGATTAATATATAGATAGAAAGATAGATATATATTTAGATAGATATATTGAAAGATTATTAGATAGATAGATATATAAATAGATAGATAGATATATAAATTAAGATAGACAAAAAGAAAATTAGAGAGACTAAAAGAGAGATAGATATAGAGATGTATAGATAGACAAATAGATATATAGAAAGATAGAAAAATACATATACATATAAATAGATAGGATATATATAGATAGACAGATAGTTAGTTAGTTAGTTAGATATATAGGTAGATAGAGAGACAGAAAGAAATATATATAGATAGTTAGATTTATCGATAGATATATATATAGAAAGATAGAAATATAGATAGACAAATAGATATGCAATTTTGATTGATAGATAGATAGACAGACATAAAGATAGGTAGAATAATAAATAGACTAATTTAAAGATATATTAAAAGATAGATTGATAGATATATTAATAGATAGATTAATATGCAATTTGATAGACAGATTAATAAATAGATGATTGATTGATTGATAGACATTTTGATAGATACATTGATAGACTGATTGATAGACAAAAAGATAGATAGATTGATAGATTAATATATAAACAGATAGATAGACATAATAATACATAGATTATTAGAAAGAAAGATAGATATATTATTAGATATATATATATATAGATAGATAGATAGACATTAAGATAGATAGATAGATAGATAGATAGATTGACAAATAGACTGATAGATTGATAGACATATAAACAGATAGATTGATAAATATTTAGACATATAGATAAGCAAATAGATAGATAAATAGATAGATAGATATACATATAGATAGATAGGATAGATAGATATGTTGACAGATAGATAGATAGGCAGATAGATAGCCAGAAAAATATATATATATATATATATATATGCAGATAGATCGCTAAATATATAGATAGATATATAGAAAGATTGATAGACAAATTGATAGACCGATTGAAAGATAGATAGATGGATAGATAGACATATATATTTTGGGAGATTGAAAATAAATTTATTGAAAGATTAATATGTAGATTGATATACCGATTAAAAGACTGATTGATAGAAAGATTAATAGAAAGATTGATAGATAAATTGAATGAAAGATAGATTGTTTGTTAGATAGATTGATAGTTCAATTGATAGATAGATTAATAGGTAGATTAATAGACATATATATAGAAAGATTGATAGAGAGATAGATAGATAGATAGACAAATAAATAGGCAGATAAATAGACAGATATATAGATAGAAAGATTAATAAATAAAAATAGATAGATAGAGTAATATGCAGATTGATAGATATATTAATAGATATATTAATAAATAGATTAATAGACAAATTGATAGACAAATTAATAAATAGATTGATAACTAGATTGATAGACATTTTGAAAGACATACAGATAGATTGATATATAGATAGACAGATAGACTAATAAATAGACATATAGTTAGATAGGCAGAAAGAAAGATAGATATATAAGCATATAGTTAGTTATATAGATAGATAGACATAATTATAGATAGAAAGTTATATAGATAGATAAGAAATAGATAGATAGGTAGATAGATAGATAGTTAGATAGAAAGATAGATAGATAGATTGATTGATATACAGATAGATAGATAGTTGGATAGATAGATAGATATATAAATAGATAGATAAATATCTAGACAGACACAGACAAATCGATATACAAATAAACTGACATAGAGACTATTAGATAGATAATTTGATAGACAAATTGTTAAATAGCTTGATAGACAAAACATAGATAGATTGATAGACATATTGATAGACACATATATAGATAGATAGTTAGACAAATTAATAAATATATTGATAGACAGATTGATAGATAGAAAGATAGAGAGATAGATAGATAGACACAAAGATAGAAAGAAAAAAAGATAGATAGGCAGATAGATAGATCTACACAGATAGATAGAGAGATTGATATACATAATTATAAATAGATTTATAGATAGACTGATAGTCATATTGATAGATAGATTGATTGATATATTGATAGATAGATTGATAAACATATAGATAAATGTATAAATAGTCAGATAAATAGATAGATATATAGACATATAGATAGAAAGATTGATATATATATGTAGATAGATAGATAGACAGATAGATAAAGACAGATAGAAATATATATATATATATATATATATATATATTCACACATATAGCTAGAGTGATAATAGACACATATATAAATAGATAGATAGATAGACATAAGTTAGTTAGTTAGATAGATAGATAAATTGGCAATTAGATAAATATATTGATAGATAATAAATTAGATAGACAAAATGATACATATTAAGATAGATAAATAGATAGATAGATATATAGATAGTCAAATATATAGAAAGATTGATCAACAGATTAATAGTAAGGTTGATATACATATTGATAGATAGATTGAGAGAAATATTGATAGACAGATTGAAAGAAAGATTGATAGAAATATTGATAGACAGATTGATTTACAGATTAATAGATAGAGTGATTAATAGAGTGATAGATAGATTGATAGTCAGATTGATAGATATATTGATAGACAGATTGATATATAGATTGATAGACATATTAATAAATAGTTAATAGACACATATAGATAAATTTATAGAAAGATAGATGGATGGATAGATAGATAGAAAAATAGATTGATTATTTGAAAGACAAACAGATAGATAGATAGATAGATAAAAGATAGTTTATTTTATATATAGATAAATAGATATATAGACAAATAAATAGATAGATAGTTAGATAGGCATAAAGAAAGAAAGATAGATAGGTGGATTGTTAGAAAGATAGACATATATATATATATAAAGTTATATAGATAGATATGAAAATAGATATACAGATAGATGAAGGTTATATAAATAGATATGTAGATAGATAGATAGTTAGATAGAAAGAAAGAAAAAAAGATAGATATACATATAGATGGAGAGATGGATAGATATATAGATCGATATATAGATATACAAATAGATAGACAAATATCTAGACATAAACATAGATAGTCAAAAAGATATACAAATAGACTAACATAGAGACTATTAGATAGATAATTTGCTAGACAAATTGTTAAATAGATTGATAGACAAAACATAGATAGATTGATAGACATATTGAGACATATATGTAGATAGATAGATAGACAAATTGATAAATATTTAGATAGACATATTGATAGATAGAAAGACAGAGAGACAAATAGATAGATAGATAATATATATATATATATATATACACACAAACATAGATAGAGTGATTGATAAACATAATTATAAATAGATTTATAGACAGACTGATAGTCATATTGTAGACACATTAATAGACAAAATGATAGATAGATTTATAGATAGATTGATAAACATATAGATAAATATATAGAAAGACATATAAATAGAAAGATAGACATATAGAGAGATAGATAGACTGACACATAGATAAATAGATAAATAAATAGATAAATAGACACATAAATAGATAGATAGATAGATAGTCAGATAAATAGATAGATAAAAGATAGATAAATATTTAGATTGACAGATAGATTGATAGATATATTGAAAGATAGATTGATAGAAAGATTGAAAGACATATAGGTAGATAGATATGTAGACATATTGATAGAAAGATTTATAGCTAGATTGATAGACAGACTAAAAGAAAGATTTATAGACAAATAGATAAATAGATATATAGATAGATATATAGGTATATAGACAGAAAGATAGATAGTTAGATATATAGATAAATAAACATATAGATTGACAAATAGACAATTAGTAAGATAGATTGATAGATATACAGCTATAGATAGATACATAGATGCATAGATAAATAGATTGAGAGATAGACAGACAGACAGATAGATAGATAGGTAGGTAGGTAGGTAGGTAGATAGGTAGATAGGTAGGTAGGTAGATAGATAGGTAGGTAGGTAGGTAGATAGATAGATAGACAGATAGATATATAGATAAATAAATAAATAGATAGACAAATATATTGAATGTTAGATAGATAGATAAA
The DNA here is from genome assembly GCA_029783825.1 of Sapria himalayana. Lineage (NCBI taxonomy): Eukaryota > Viridiplantae > Streptophyta > Magnoliopsida > Malpighiales > Rafflesiaceae > Sapria > Sapria himalayana. The sequence continues at coordinate 345,304 of JAREIK010002419.1, read as the reverse complement.
AAGATAGGTAAATGGATAGATGGATATCCATACCGGCAAATAGGCATATACATAAATATACAAACAGCCAAACATTAAGATTTACGTTATATAGTATGATAGACAAATTATTAGGCATATTTATTGACAGATACATAAAGTGTTTGATAGAGAGATATATAGACAGATATATAAAAAATATATAAACAAATAGATAAACATATCAATAGATAGATATATAGATATTTAGATAGATAGATAGTTATATAGATAGATAGATACATAGATTGATAGATAGTATTATATATAGATTGATAGATAGATTGAAAAATAGATAGATAAATAGATAGAAAGATATTAGGTAGATAAACATATAGATATATAGATATTTATCTAATAGATATATAGATATATATATATATATATATATATATATATATATATAACATATCGATATATAGATATATAGATAAACATATAGATATGTAGATTAATAGATAGTATTATACATAGATTGATAGATAGTATTATATATATATAGGCATATAGATAGAAAAATTGATAGATATATAGATAAAGAGATTGATAAAGAGATAGATATACAAATAGATATATATATATATATATATATAGATAGAATAATAGAGAGAAAAATATATAGACATATTGATAGATAGACAGATAGATATGTAGATAGATACTTAGATAGATAAATAGATAAAGAAATATATAAACATATAAATAGATAGATTTATAGATAGATTGATAGACATTGAAATAGACCGATAGATAGACCCATAATAGACAAATATATAAACATAGATATAGACACATACATAGACAAATAGATAGATAGATAGTTATAAAGATAGATAGACAAACATAATGACAAACAGATAGATAGATAGAAAGATAGACTAATAGATAGATAGAAAGAAAGAAAGAAATAAAGATAGATAGAAAGATAGATAAAAATATAGATAGATAGACAGTTATATAAATAGATAGATTTGTATATAAATAGATAGATATATAGACAGACATATATATATATATATTTATATAGATAAATAGATAGAAATATAGATAGATAAATAGATAGACACATAGATAGATAGATAAACTAATAGATAGATTGATTGATAAATAGACAGACAGATAGATAGATAGACAGATTGACAAATATATACATAGATAGATAGATATACATATTGATAAATAGATTTTTAGATTAATTAATAGATAGATTAAAAGATCGATAGATAGATAGATTAATAGATATATTTAAAGATAGATGATTGATAGATTGATAGATAGATTGATAGACAAAAAGATAGATTAGATTGATTGAAAGATAGACATATAGATAGCCAGATTGATAGATAGATTAATAAACATATTATTAGAGAATAGATAGAATGATTATTAGATAATTAAATAGAAAGATAGATAGACAAACAGATAAATAGAAAGATAGATAGACAGATAGAAATATAGTTAGACAAATAGATATATAGAAATATAGATAGATAGGTAGGTAGGTAGATAGATAGACTAAAACATATATAAATAGATATACAGACAGATAGATAGTTAGATAGATAAATAGACAAATAAATAGATTTATTGATAGAAAGATAGATATATAAACAAATAGATAGACATATAGATAGACATTAATAAATATATTGATTGAAAGATAAATATGTAGATTGATAAAAAGCTTAATAGTTAGATTGATAGACAATTAGAGAGGCAGATAGATAGACAGATAGATAGAGAGATAGATATATCTATAGATATAGATATATATATATATACTACTAAATATACACATTAAAGCATAGTTAGTTAGATAAATAGGTAGATATATAGATAGATAAATAGATAGATACATAGATAGGGAAATAATAGAAACATAGATACATAAATAGATAGATAGAAAAAAAGATAGATAGATAGATATATAGATAGTTTGATAGATAGAAATATTTAATAGATAGATTTATTGACATATTGAAAGATATATTTATAGGCATAATGATAGACAAATTGATAGACAGATTGATAGATAGATTTAGAGATATATTTATAGAAATTAATAGACAAATTAAAAGATAGATTGATAAAGAGATTGATATATAGATAGATATGAAAATATATAGATATATTTATAGATAGATAGATAGACATATAGAGAGAAAAATAGATAGATAGATAAATAGACAGATAGATAAATCGATTATTAGACTAATAGATAGAAAAATTATTATATAGATAGATAGAAAGATAGATTGATAGATATTAGGATATATAGATATATAGATAGACATATAGTTAGAGAGATATATAGACAAATTGATAGATAGATATATAGATAGATAGATACATACATACATACATACATAATAGATAGATAGATATAAAGATAGATAGATAGATAGCTAGAAAGAAAAATAGATAGATAGATTAACAAATGGATAGACAAATAGATAGATAGAAAGATATAAAGACAGATAGATATACATATTGATAGAAAAAAAGATAGACAAATAGATAGACACAATAATTGAGAAGCACATAGATAGATAGATATATAGATAGATTGATATATAAATTGATCACCATATTTATAGACATAGAGATAGATAGATTGATAGATAAATTATTTGATAGATTGATAGATAGATTGATAGATAGATTGGTAGAGAAATTGATAGAAAAATGATAGATAGATTGATATTCAGATTAATAGAAAGATTGATAGATAAATAGATAGATATATTATTAGATACATCGAAAGAAAATAAATAGACAAATATATAGACATTTAGATAAACAAATAGATACACAGACAGATAGTTAGTTAGTTAGATAAATAGAAAGATAGAAAAATAAATAAACAAATAGATCGATAGATGGGTAGATACACAAATAGATAGATAGATAGACAGATAAATAGAAAAATATATATACCATTAGATAGATAGACAGATAGATAAATACATAGATAGACATAAAGAGAGATAGATAAATAAATAGATTATTAGATTGATACTTTTATAGTTGGATATATAATTAAATAAACATATATATAGACAGAGACAAATACAAATAGATAGATATATAGATAGATAAATTGAAAAACAAATTGATACACATATTGCTAGATAGAAAGATAAACATATAGATAGGTAGTTAAATCTACGTAATAGAAAGATATATAGATAGATAGATTGATAGAAAGATAATAGATAGACAGATAGACATATATATGATATATAAATAGACAAATAGATAGATAGGTAAATAGAAAGATAGATAGAAAGATAGTTAGACAATTATATAGATACTTATATAGACAAATAGATAGATAAATTGATATATATATTTATAGATAAATAGATAGATAGAAAGATAGACAGATAGATTGATATGTTGATATACAAATAGATAGATAGATTGATAGATTGAGAGATAGATAAAGAGATTGATTGATAAATAGATATATAAAAATATATAGATATAAATAGATAGATAGAAAGATAGATATATAGATATATATATATATATATAGACATACAGATAGTTAGTTAGTTAGTTAGATAGATAAATAGATTGATAGGCAGATAGATAGACATATAGATCAATAAATTATTAGACTGATAGATTCACAGATAGATAGACATATAGGTAGGCATATAGATTGATAGATAAATAAAATGATATATATATATATATATATATAGAAATTCAAATTGGTAGATAGATAAAAAAATTTAAAAACAAATAGATAGACTAATAGATAGATAGTTTGATTGATTGATTGATTGATAAATAAATAGATATAGACACATAGATAGCCATATTTATTGATATATTGTTAGACATTTTGATATAGAGATTGATGGACTGATTTATTGACATTTTGATAGATAGATTGATATGTTGATTGATAGACAGATAGATAGAAAGATAGATCGATAGATTAATAGATTGATTGATAGAAAGTTAGATAGATAGATAGATAGACAGATCGATAAAGAGATAGATAGATATATAGAAAGATAGATAGTTATAAAAATAGATAGATAGACATATAGATTGTCTGATAGATAAAAAGATTGATAAAGAAATTGATATACACTTTTATAGAAAGATTGATAAATCGATTGATAAATAGATAGATAGACAGATAGATAGTGATATAGATTGATAGATAGATAAAAAGATATTGAGAAATATAGATAGATAGATTTTTAAACTGATAGATAGAAAGATAATTAGATTGAGAGAGAGATAGATAGATAGATAGACATTAAACTCAATAGATAAACAGATAGATAAATAGACATATTGATAGATAGATTGATAGACATATTGAAAGAAAGATTAATAGTTAGTTTGTTAGGCAGATTGTTAGAAAGATTGATAGACATAATGGTAGATAGTTTGATAGACAGATAAATTAAAATATATATAGATAGAATTTTTGATAGACATATATATAGACAGATAGATCGATAGATTATTAGTGAGATATATATAATGATTATTAGACAGAGATATAGATATATAAATAAACATTAAAATAGATAGATAGTTTGATAGATGATAGATAGACAGATATATAGGTATATAGATAGATATATAGATATATAGATAGATAGTTAGATAGTCCAATGGATAGACATATAGATAAATAAATAGATAAATAAATAGATAGATAGTTAGATTAGATAGATAGACATATAGATAGAAAGATACACAGACAGATTGATAGACCGAATGATGTAAAGATATTTAGACAGGCAGCCAGACAAATAGATAGATTGATAAATAGATAGATTTATTGATTTATAATCTGATTATTAGACATATTAATAGTTAGATTTACAAATAGATTGATAGATATATTGATAGATAAATTGATAGATAAATTGATGGACAATTTAATAGTTAGATTGATATATTATTATATAGAAAGATTAATAGAGAGAGATAAACAAATGGATAGATAGATAGTTTTTTTGAAAGAAAGATAGATAAATAGATAGACATATAGTTAGACATATATATAGATAGATTATTAGAAAGATAAATAGACACATAGATAGATAGATAGATAGATAAATAGACAAATATATAGATAGATAGTTAGTCAAATAGATAAATAGATAGATCATTGTATAAATAGATAGATAGTTAGATTGATAGAAAGATAGACATATAGATAGACAAATACATATACAGATAGATAGACAGATAGATAGACATCACGATAGATAGGTTAATTAGATAGATAGATAGATAGACAAATAGATAGACAGAGAGATAAATATATAGAAAGAAATAAAGATAGATATATAGATAGATAGATAGATAGACAGATAGCCAGATAGACATAAATAGACAAATAGATATACAAATAGATTGACAGATAGACTGATAAAAAGATAGTTTGATTGAAAAGTTTCTAGACAAGTTGTTAGATAGATACATAGACAGATTGATAAATCGATTGATAGATATAAAGATAGACAGATAGATAGAATGATAGATATAAAAAAGATAGATAGAAAGAAAGAAAAATAGATAATTATATAGATAGGTAGATGGTAGATAAATGGATAGAAAGATAGATAGAAAGATAGATTGACAAATTGATAGACATATTGATAATCAGATTAATACACACATTAATAGATCAATTGATAGATAGTTTGATAGACATATATATAGATTGATAGGTAGGTAGGTAGGTAGATTGATAAATATATTGATAGATAGACAAATAGATAGACAGATTGATAGATATAAAAATAGACAAATATAGAGATTAATAGATAGATTGTTTGATAGACAAATTATTAGACATATTGATTGATTGATACAGGGACAGATTGTAGAAATAGATATAGACAAATAGATAGACAAATAGATAAACAGAAAGATAGATATATCAATAGACAGCTAGATAAATATATTCATAGATAGATAGATATATAGATAAATAGATAGATAGATTGATAAATAGAATTATACACAAATTAATATGCAGATTGATAGACATATTGATAGATATATTGATAAACAATTTGTTAGATAGATTAATATATAGATTGATAGCCATATAATTAGATAAATAGATAGATAGACAAACAGATAAATAGATAGATATATAGATAGATAGATATATATATATATATATATATATATATAAAGATAGATAGGCATATAGATAGATACATATATAGATTTAATGATAGATAGACTGATAGATAGACAAATACATACACAGATAGATACACATATTGTTAGATAGATAGATAGATAGTCTGATAGACAAATTGATTAATAAAAAGATAGACAGATTGATAGACAGATGGATAGACAAATAAATAGGCACATAAAAGGCAAATAATTAAATTGATAAATAGTCAATTAGATTGACAGAAAGATAGACATATTATTAGATATATTGATCGAAAATTAATAGATAGATATATTGGGAGATCTATAGATAGAGTTACATTAAGATAGATAGATGATAGACATACAGATAAACATATAGATCGACAGATAGATAGATAGAAAGACATATAGATAGATAAATAGATACACAGATAAATAGATAGATAGATAAACATATATATAGACAGACAGATAGATAGATAGATAGACAAATACATATAAAGACAGACAAACATATAGATAGATAGATAGATAGAAAAATACATACAAAGACAAATATATAGATAGACAAATTCATAGATATCTATATAAATAGATAGATATAAATATAGATAGCCAGATTGATAAAAAAATTGGTCGACATATTAATAGGCAGATATATAGATATAATGATAGATTAATAGACAAATTGATATAAAGATTGATAGAGAAATTAATAGACAGATTAATAGAAAGATTAATAGACATATTGATACATTGATAGATAGATAGATAGATAGATAGACATATTGATTGATAGAATATTAGATAGATAGATAGAAAAATAAATATACAGATAGTTAGATAGATTGATTGATTGATAGTCAGACAGATAGATATAGAGTTTGATATATAGAAAGATAGACATATAGATAAACAAATAGATAAATAGATAGATACACAGATAGATAGAAAGGTAGATACGTAGATAGATAGATAGACATATATATAGACAGATAGATTCATATATAGTTAGACAAATATATAGATAGTTAGATAGATAGATAGATAGACAGATAGACAGATAGACAGATAGATATGTTGGTAGATAAACAGATTTATAAACAGATAGATAGTCAGATTGATAGACATATAGAGAGACATTTTGATAGACAAATAGATATATAAATAGATAGATAGATAGATATATAAATACATAGATATATAGATAGAAATATTTTTAGATAGACATATAGACAGATTGATTAATTGATAAAAGATAGATTTATAGACAGCCAACTTGACATACATATAGATTTTAGACAGAAATAAAAATAGATAGATAGATATACTATTTGATGGACAAATAGATTAATAGATAAATTGATAAATAGATAAATAGATAGATAGATAGATATGTAGGTAGAAAGATAGAAAGATAGATAGATAGACAGATAAATAGACATAGATAAATAGGGATATAGATAAATAAATAAATAAATAGAGAGATAGAAAGACAGACATGTAGATAAATAGACAAACATATAGACAGATAGACAACTAGATAGATAGATAAACAAATAGGCAGATAGAGAGAAAGATACATAAATAGATAGAAAAATAGATATATAAATATATATAGATAGATAGATAGATAAATAGATAAAAAGATAGATAAAAAACTAGATACATAGATAGACACTTAGATATAAAGACAAATAGATTGATAGACATATATATTGATAGTTAGAGAGATAGAAAGATAAATAAAGAGGTAGATAGATAGATAGATAGAGAAACAAAGAGATAGATATAGTGATAGACAAATAGATAGATAGATAGACATAAAGAAAGATATAACGATATATAGTTAGATAGATAGACAGATAGACATATAAACAAATAGAAACATAGATAGATAGTTAGATAGAAAGGCAGATAAATAGTTATAATGATAGACAAATATATAAATAGATAGATAGTTAGATTGATAGATAGACAGATAGACAAATAGATATATAGAAACATAGTAAGATAGACAGATGCACAAATTGATAGATTGATAGATAGGTAGGGGGATAGATATATAGATAGATAAATATATAAATAATCATATATATAGATAGATAGATTAATAGATCCAAAGAAAGAATGAAAGATAGATAGATATATAAATAGATAAATAGATAGAAATATAGAAATATACATAGAATAATAGATAGAAACAAAAAGATATATATATATATATATATATAGATAAACAGGACTATAATAAGATAGAAAGTAAGATACATAATTAGATATATATATATATATATAAACAACTAGATAAAAAGTCATATAGAGATATAGATAGATAGACAGACAGATAGATATATAGATTGATAGATAGAGAGAGAGATAGATAAAAATTCATAGATTGATTGATAGATTGATTGATAAATAGATAGATAGATAGATTGATTGATTGATTGATAGAGAGATAGATAGACATATAGATTAATAGATATATAGATGGAAAAATTGATAGATTGATAGATTGATAGATAGATAGTTAGATAGATAGACAGACAAAAAAACAGATAAATAGATAGATAGATAATTATATAGATATATAGAAAGAAAGAAAGATAGATAGATAATTACATATTAGATAGATTGATAGTTATATAGTTAGATAGATTGATATATAGATATATAAATAGATAGACAAGTAGATAGACCTACAAATAGACAAATAGATAGAAATATATTTATATACATATTAGATAGACAACTAGATAGATAGTCATAAAGACAAATAGATAGATAGACAGATAGATAGGTAAAAGTTATACTACTATATTGTTAAACATATAGATTGATAGATAGACAGATAGATAAATTGATAGATATATAGGTAGGTAGGCAGAAATGTAGATAACTGTATAGATATATAGTTAGATAGATAGATAAATAAATAAGAAGATAGATAGTAAATAAAGATAAATAAATAGATTGATTTATAAATAGATAGATTGCTAGAAAGATATTTAGATAGAGATAGATATATATATATATATATCTAGGTAGAAATATATATAGATAGATAGATACACATTAAAAAGATAGATATAAAGATAGGTATATATAAATAAATACAAATAAATAGACAAACATATAGATAGATAGAGAGATAGACACATTGACAGATAGACAAATAGATAGATTTATAGATAGGGAGATAAGTAGATAGATAGATATAGCTAGAATGATAGATATACCTAGAAAGATAGATATATGTTAAATAGATATATAGAAATAAAAATAGATATATATATGTATGTATATATACATATATATATAGCAGATAGATAGATAGATCGATAGACAGATAGATAATTACATATTAGATAGATAGATATTGGATATATAGTTAGATTGATAGAAATATATATATATATATATATATCGATAGATAGATATATATATAGATATATAAATAGATAGAGAAGTAGATAGACCTAGAAATAGACAACTAGATAAAAATATATATATACATATTAGATAGATAACTATATAGATAGACATATATTCAATGAGACAGATAGATTGATTGATAGATAGGTACATATTTATACAACTACATAGATAAACATATAGATAGATAGAAATATAGACAGATAGATAAATAGATATATAGATATGTAGAAATATAGATAGGTTTATAGATATTTAGGTAGATAAATAGATAACTAGATAAGAAGTTTGATAGATAGATAGCAAGAAAGATAAATAAATAGATAGATAAATAACTAGATAGATTGATATAATGATATTTAGATAGAGAGAGATATATATATATATATATATATATATATATATATATATATATATATATATATATGTAGACATATATATAGATAGATAGACAAAAAAATAGATAGATAGAAATATATATATATATATATATATATAAGAAATACAAATAAATAGACAAACATATAGATAGGTAGACATATAGACACGTAGACAAATAGATAAAAAGATAGATTGATAGATAAGAAGATAGGTAGATAGATAAATAGATAGATAGATATAAATAGATAGAGAGATAGCTATATGTATAGATAGATATATAGAAATATACATATATAAATAGATATATATATATATATATAGACAAGTAGATAGACCTACAAATAGACGGATAAATAGAAATATATTTATACATATTAGAGAGACATCAAGATAGATAGACATATATACAATTAGAGAGACAGACAGATAGATAGGTAGGTAGGTAGAGATTTACACAACTATATAGATAAACATATAGATAGATAGATAAATTGATAGATAGAAATATAGGTAGATAGATAAGTAGAAATGTAGATAGGTTTATAGATATATAGATAGAAAGATTTATAACTAGATAAGAAGATAGATAGATAAATAGATAAATAAATAGATAGATAACTAGATAGATTGATAGAAAGATATTTAGATATATAGAGATAGAGATATATATATATATATATATACACATATAAATAGAGAGATAGATAGACATATAAATAGATAGATAGAAAGATAGATATATATATAAAGAAAGACAAATAAATAGACAAACATATAGATATATAGACAGAAAGACACATAGACAGATTGATAAATAGCTAGATTGATAGATAGGAAGATAGGTATATAGATAGATAGAAATAGATAGAAAGATATCTATATATATAAATAGATATATAGAAATATACATATATATATATAGTAGATAGATAGAGAGAGATAAATAGATAGATAGATATCTATCTATTTTTTTGAACTATGCTCGGAAGAAGGAACCCTCGGGGATACAGAAGCGAAATTACTTAGGTCTGCTCGAAGCTATCACCATGTTAAGGAAATGGATTACTTAGGTAATAAGAAATCCTTTTCTGATTTTTACAAGAAGTCCGCGCAAACAGTAACTGCTCCTTCGGAATCTCACGTGAAAATTATCGAGGAACCCTCGATAATTTTTTCTACCGACAATATTCAGAGGATTACTGAACCCCATAAGTTCACGCTTGTGGGCAAATTCTCACATGGAAGGCCTCGCGTTGATGATATTCGTGCATTTTTTGAATCATTGAAGCTTAAGATGTTGATTAAAATCGGCCTCATCGACGATAAACATGTGCTGTTACAACTGTTTTCCGAAGAAGATTTTCATCGAATTTGGCTAAGATGTATCTGGTATATCATGGGATTTCCCATGAGAACTTTCAAATGGTCAACAAACTTCTCGACTAAGGAAGAATCATCGGTGGCACCGGTATGGTTCATGTTTCCCTTGCTACCGATACATTATTTTGATAAATTTGCATTATATCACATTGCTTGTACACTCGGTTCTCCTCTTCTTCTTGATGGTGCTACGACCACTCTAAACAGGCCAAGTGTAGCTCGTATTTGTGTTGAAACTGATATACAAAAACCAATTCCCTCACGGATATGGATTGGAAACAATGAGGGTGATGGTTTCTGGCAGAAAGTAGTTCCAGAGAACTTACCATCATACTGTATCTGCTGTAAAAAATTGGGGCATGGCTTGGAAAATTGTTTAGTTAAAAAAAGAAGGGAGGAAGTGAATCAAGAGAGAGAGGAGAGGTCAATGAATGCAGGAGAGAGAGGCATGTTAGTTAAATACCAAAAAAAACCTCAAGATGAACACACTGCCCGAACAGAAGAACAGAATATAGAAGGAACTGAATTGAAATTAATTGAATATAGGATTTCTAATGAAACAGAAAACACGGCAGAAAATACATTAGAGACTATAAAAAGAATAGAAATGATTAAAAAATATCAGAATTGAACAAAAGAACAAGAGCGTACATGAAAAATAAAATTAAAATAAACAAAGGATGGGCAGTCCCTATTGTGGACTATTCGGAAGAAGAACCAGAAACAAAATGTTTATCCTCCCTTTTTACAGATGGAGAGGATAATGTGCAGAAAATAAGATTATTTAGAGATGACATAAATATAGATAAGCTTAAACAAAAAATGGGTAATAAAGAGTGGGCAATGGAGAAATTAAAGATAATGTCAATTCAAATGGGAAGAGATTGGAAAGAAGAAAGAAGCAAAGATCGAGGTTCGATAAGAAAATCAAAAAATATGAAAAAATATAAAAATAGAACATATGGAACTAAATTCACCACTAGAGCTCAAGCTAAATCTATAATTAATGTATAATTATATTTACTGGAATATAAGGGGAATAGCGAATATTCCCTCAAGAAACAGATTGATAAAATTGATTTATATGCACAAAATCAATCTTGTAGCAATAGCTGAACCTATGGTGGATAAGGATCAGCTAGGACTCTACAAAACTATGCTAGGTTTTGACCATGGATATGGAAATGAAAATGGAAAAATTTGGTTAATTTGGAAAAATAACCTAAACATAATAATATTAAATGAAACAAATCAGTTAATAAATTTTAGTTTGAGTCAAGATGTAAATGAAATAATCACTATAGTTTATGCTAAAAATAAAAGAGAAGAGCGAAAAGAATTATGGGAGGATATGGGGAAAATATTTAAAGGAAACAAGCCATGGATTATAGGGGGAGATTTCAATATAGTAAGAAGCATTAAAGAAAAGAAAGGTGGAAAAACAACAAATAAGAAAGCCATGATTCACTTTAACGATACTATAAATAAAACTAACTAAATTGAGGCCAAATTCTTAGGATCTTCCTTCACATGGTGCAATAACCGGAAAAGGAAAGGTTTAATTTGGGCCAGATTAGATAGAATCTTTTATAACCTTAATTGGCTAGAGAATTATGGCTCTACAGAAGTGAAATATTTAAATAGAACTTGTTTTGATCATAGTCCACTTTTAATCACCATTAAAACTCTTCCAATAAAGGAGGATCCTTTAGATTCCAAAATGCCTGGAGTTTACATCATGATTTTTTGAATTTAGTAAAAAAATTTTGGAATAATAAGGCATCTGGAAATCCTATGCAAGTTATTAATAATAAGCTAAGTAGATTAAAAACTGAATTAAAAAAATGGAATAAGGAAATATTTGGAGATATAAATAAAAACATAAAAGATGCAGAAGAATTAGTATTAAATAAAGAATTAGAATTTGAAAAAGATCAAAGTTTAAATAATAGATATGCATTAAGTAAGGCACAAGCTGAGTTAAAACTCAAACTTGTAATGGAAGAGGTGTTTTGGAAACAAAAATCGAAGATAAAATGGCTAAAAGAAGGAGACAATAACACGAAGTTTTTCCAAAAAGCAGCTAAACTAAAATATTAGAAACACAGAATTAGGGGCATAAAGAATAATAAGAAAGAATGGGTAGTTAAAGATATAGACATTCAAACTTATTTTACAGATTTCTTTAAAAATCAACTAAGTAATAAAAATGAGATTAAAGGAAATAGCTTGTTAGAAAAGATAGAAAACAGAATATCAAAAGAAGATAATAATATGCTAATTAAACATGTAGAAGATGAAATAAAAGCAGCCATTTATAATATGAACAAGGAGAGCGCAGCCGGACCGGATGGATGGAATAGTTGTTTTTTTCAAATCTGCTGGGACATAATTAAAATGGACATAAACAAAGCCATTAATAGCATTTTCTGTGGAATTGAAATTAGAGGTGTCAACCGTGCCGGGCCGGCCCGGCCCTGCACGAGGCACGGCACGGTTCGGTCGTGCCTAGGCCTGCCCGGCACGTTTTTAAATCGTGCCCGGGCCCGTGCCGTGCCCGGGTTAGGAACAGCTCGTGCCTGGCCCGGCACGGGTTCGTCCCGTGCCGGTCCACGCAGGCACGCGTGGGGCGTGTGCGTGAGCCGTGAGCCGTGAGCATGAGTGCGTGACCCGCCCCCTGGCCCCCCCGGTAAAAAGGCCACGGGTCGGGTCTGATTGGACCTAACCTGCGGTCCCGACTACCTAGTCCCGACGTGCTTAGACCCGACGAATCCCAAAGGCCAAAAAAAAAATTCAAACATTACAGATTTTCACCCGTCGGATTCGCCTCCAACGGCTAGGGGGCAGAATCCAACGGTCCTCGTGATTCTGCCCCTTAAAAATATATTAAAAATTCAAAAAAATAATAAAAAAATTTCTTTTTTTATAAAAAATTAATTTCTTTAGCCTATAAATTCTACCCCCCTCCCTATAACATTTATGTTTTTCAAAAACATATCTCCTCTCAAAACATTCTCTCTCTCACATAAACCGTGCATCTCTCTCTCGGGCCTCGGGATTTTGATTTCGGCTTGGATTTTCGTGAAACTCTACTCGAGTCTTGAACATCTGAGCGTCCTGCGGTGCACCTTGCACGTGACTAACCTCATTGCTTTTACCGGGTAATTTATTTTATGTTTTTATTTACTTTCTTTCTCTAAAGCTTCTCTCTCTAGAAAAAACATAGGAAAAAAAAATAAAAAATGACAAATACATCTGACACGTATTTAAATTTGGAAAATGAAAATGTTAGTGTTACACAGACGTCTGTGGCTGCTGAAACTTTGGTTTCTCCAGTCGTCTCAACCCAAAGTACTAAAAAACAAAAAACTAGGAGGACTTCTGTAGTTTGGACTCATTTTAAAATCATAACACAAGTAAATGTTAGGGGTGAGGAACTTGAAATGGCACAGTGCAAATATTGTATGAGACTTTTAACATGCAAGAGTTCATGTGGGACTGGGCACCTTAAGAGGCATGCCGAATTATGCACCAAAAAATATGGACCCTTAGATCCTTGGTAAACCCAACTTGTCACTATATTTTTTGAGACTGGATCGAGTTCAGTCTCAAAGTTTACTCCCTTCGTATACTCCAGTGAGTTGGGTATGGACGGCATGGTCAGGCTCATCACATTGATGGGTCTTCCGATCAGATTTTTGGAAGATCCGAGGGTAGTGTGCATCATGCAAACTTATTTTCAGCATTCCTATCGTAGGATTCCTAGGTCCACATCTAGGAGTGACATATTAAAGATATATAAGTTAGAAAAACAAAAAATAATTAAGGAATTTATGGCACATAGTGGAGTGGTGTCCGTGACGTCCGATATATGGACATGTCACGATGATTCTTCTTATGCATGTCTCACGAGTCACTATGTAGATTCTAACTGGACAATCAATAAAAAAATATTAGGATTCACTGATATTCTTCATCCTCATGATGACCCAACCATTTTTGAGAGTATGATGAAAATATTTAGGGAATATAAAATTCAAAATAAAATTTTTAGTGTCACTTTCGATAATGCTTCTAATAATGGAGTAGTGATCAATATGTTTGTTAGGAATATTAGAGACGCACCATTAGGAGAGATCTTTCATGTCAGATGCATGTGTCATGTGATTAACCTGATAGCTCAAGCAGGTATGAAGGTGTGTTCCCCCACGTTGGAAAATATACGCAATGCACTCAAGTATATTCGCACTCCTCGCAGACTACAAGAGTTTGGTAATCTCTGTTTGTCTGCGAATCTTAAGAAGATGAAATTCCAATCGGATGTGAGACATCATTTGAATTACACATACCTGATGTTGGAATCATGTGTTGGATACGAACACGTGATATCCTACTACGTCAATAGTAAGAGTGACGAACTTATTATTGACGACACTGACTGGGCTTCAGGAATCTCATTTATGAAATTCCTGAAGATATTTTATGACGCGACGAACATGTGTTCGTCGGTTTATACGCCAACCACTTGCATTGCACTCCGGTGCATATGAAACATTAGTAGCATGTTTAGGAAGTATCGAGCTGACCCGACGCTTAGCCATATGGTGGCAGAGATTGAGACCAAGTACTTGAAGTACTGGTCCACCATTCCATCTCTTTATTGCCTTGTTGAATGCATGGACCCTAGGGCTAAGGTGGAAGGGGTTGAAAACACCCTGACTTTCATTTCCTCGTGCATGAACCTGGAAGAGCCACCTGAAGGGTTCATTTACGAGAAATTGATAGATCTGTTCACATACTACGATACTAGGTATGGTAGTGGTGGTGGTGAGATTGTGATTAAAGACATTGATACCTTGTTCGGAGATGACGATTATTCCATTAACCTAGCAATGGGGAAACGTAGAGGTGGACCATCACATAGGAGTGAGCTGTCTCGGTACTTAGATACTGATTACTGCTCAATCCTATCACATTCTGATAATAAGAATCTTGATTTATTACAGTGGTGGAAATCATATGAGTCCACCTATCCCGTGCTATCTAGGATGGCACGGGATCAACTGACTCCTCCGGTGTCAAGCATAGCATCGGAGTCTACTTTTTCTGTTGCAGTGAACGTGATTTCGGATAGGAGATCGAGATTACGTCCAGATATGGTTGAGGCCTTGGCATGTTTGAAGCATTGGGAGGAATCGAGGTTTAGCATCCATGATCGTGCTGAAGCTGGGACTGTGACAGACACTGCAGTTGCATCCACATCCACTATGATGGCGGAGGAGCTGATTGCCGATGATGATGATCCATATGATACTGATCTTGATGTTGCGGCTGATGATTCTCATGATATGCCGCTTGACGATTGATGCTGATCTGCTATTTTTTTCGATGTTTTTTTATTCATTGTATTTATACGCTTTGTTTGTACATTGTGTTGAAACTTATACTTGTTTTGTTCGGACAATCAGTTTCAAATGCATGATTGGTAATTTTTCATTTGTGTAGTTTAATTTTTTTTTAATTTTAATTTTTCCTAACATAATGTATTGATTTATTTTTTTACAATTTAAATTTTATTTTAAAAATTAATAACTTTAATTTATAATTAATAAATTATAAATATAAACAAAGCTATACTTAGTTGAATTTGATAAAAAAAATAATTTTCTTAAATTTTTTTTTTAATTTTAATTTTTAATATTTTTTAAAAAAATTATATTTAATAATTAATACTCTACACTACACAGTGTAGACAATAGACTACAGTCACTAAACTTAACTTAACCTTAAGAAATATAATTTACAATATATAAATTTAAAAAAAATACAATATTCTGATTTTTGAATTCAGAGAATCAGATTTCTGCCTGGCCTCCCGTGACCTGTCCCTTCCTGGTCACGCGCCCGCCTGCCCGGCCCTGCCTTTCTCTCACCCTCAGCGGCTCAGCCAGTCAGCCTATGCGGCTATGCCGGTATGCCCTGGCGGTTGGCCCCTAGCCTGTATGGCCAGGCCGGGCCCGCCTATATTCAAACCGTGCCGTGCCCAGCACGACAGCACGATCGTGTTGGAAAAAAATGGGCCGTGCCGTGCCGAGCTGGCCCGTTTGACACCTCTAACTGAAATAGGGAAAAAGTGGGGAAGTTTTCACATAGTTCTTATTCCAAAAATAGAAAACCCACAAACGAGGGAGGATTTCAGACCTATCAGCCTATGTAATTCAATATATAAAATTCTAGCAAAAATATTACAAAATAGATTAGCCTATATACTGCCTAAAATTATTTCAATAGAACAAACCGACATTATGAAAAATAGATTAATTATGGAAAATATATGTTTGGCCAAAGAAATGTGTAGAGAAATAGGAACAAAAACAAGAGGACAAAATGTTATAATAAAATTAGATTTAGCTAAAGTCTTTGATAGAGTTTAATGGAACACACTCTGCTTTATTATGAGAAATATGGGTTTTTCTGAAACATGGATAGATCTGATTTACAGGTGCATATCTAACACCTGGGCCAGAATAATAACGAATGGAAAAGTTGGAGAGGAATTAAAACCAATTAGAGGTCTAAGACAAGGAGATCCACTCTCTCCATCTTTATTCAATTTATACTTAGAAATATTAATAGTTAACATTAAAGATAAAATGGAGAAAGGATTGATAGGTTCATTCAGACAACCAAAAAACACTCCACTTGTGAGTTGTCTAGCATATGCAGATGATGTAATAATTTTTACTAATGGTAGTAGTAGATCATTACAAAATCTAATGAGCTTATTAAAATGTTTGGAAGATGAAACTGGTCAAAAATTGAATAAAAGAAAATGTCAATATATGATATTTATAAATCCCCTTTGGCATTAACACATAGAATTAAAAAACTTACTAGTTTTTCACACAAAAAAAATGAAATATCTACTTGGGCTGCCTGGTATATGAAGGCAAATTTAAGAACGAATATCTAGAATTTTTAGTAAATAAACTGAAAAAGAAAATATCGGGATGGTAGGAGGAATTTTTAAGTTTAGGGGGAAGAATCACATTAATAAAACATGTCTTAGAAAGCATGTTAATGCATAATATTATGATTATCAAACCCTCTTGTAAGCTGATGAAAAATATAGAAAGAGAATTAGCTAACTTTTTATGGGGAAAAAAGAAGGTAAATATAAGCTACACTGGAAAAAATGGAGAGATTTATGCTTTCCCGTCCAAGAGGCTGGTTTGGGCTTTGTTAATCTAGCAGACTTAGCTAAAGCATGGGCTAGTAGGAGATGGTGGAGACTAAAAGAAAATAATACATTATGGTCTAAATTTATGAGAGCAAAGTATTGTTTAAAAGATGATTCTAACAATGAAAAAATTAACAAAAGTAAAACCACACAGGTCTGGACACAAATGCTCAAACAAAGAGAGATAGTTGATAACCACTCTAAACTCACTAATAAAGGATGGAAATGGACATTAACACAAGATGGAATTTTTTCACTTAAATCAGTTAAAAACTTAATTAGAACTAAGCAAGTAGAACATATATTATTTAAATGGGCTTGGAAAAATGACAATCCACAAAAAATTAAAACTTTTATGTGGAACGTCTTGTCCAACAAAATTCCAACATATACAAATATAAAAAATAAAGGTGTTCAACTAGTATCTAGATGTGAGTGTTGTGCATCTGAGATAGAAACACTAGATCACCTATTTTCAAAAGGTAAAGTTGCAGCTGAAATATGGAAGAAATTAGGAATAGAATTACATATAAAATATGAACATAGTGACCTAAAAGGCAGACTTCAAAATTGGCTTAAATAAAAAGTGTCAAGTCCTGCTCAGAAATGGATTAAAAATAATGTCCCGCTAATAGCTATCTGGTGCATTTGGAAGGCTAGAAACTACAGTAGATTTGAAGGTAGAAATATGATTATAGAGGAAATCTGGAAGGAGATAAAGGAAGAAACACGGAAAATTTCAGAAATTCATCCTATAGATTCACAGGATAAGAGCTTAGATAGAGACATTATAAATCACTGTAAGCTAAAAAAGAAACAACCAAAACTATTTAAATTCATGGGTATAAAATGGGAAAAACCACCGAAAGGAAGATTAGCAATAAACACAGATGGTAGTTTTGATAGAGACATAGAAGCAGCGGGAGGAGGAGGAGCAATCAGAGACTTGGAAGGAAAGCTAATATTAGCTTTTACTAGAAAGATTTCAGCTTCATCAGCTCTTCATTCTGAGATCTTAGCATTAAGAGAAGGTATTATATTATGCAAAAAATTAAACATTAAAAATATAGATATTCAAATAGATTCAAAAATACTAGTTAACTTAATTAATAGAAAAGATTCAACATGGAGATACGATGAGGAAATAGAAGAAATACAGTAGGAATTAAAATCATTAGACTATAACATAAAACATATTTTTAGAGAAGCAAATGCATTAGTTGACGGTTTAGCCAAAGAGGGTAAAAAGATAGGTGATCAAGAATTTAAGGAAGGTTTTTTACCGAAAAAATATAATGGTATAATAAATTTAGATAGTAAAGAAACTAATTACATTAGGAGGATTATAGAAATCCATTGAGATTTATTTTCACCTTTACTTTGCTTGCTTTTGTATTTCTAACCATTTTAGATAATGATACAGCTTGTTAAAGAATTTACCCGGCCTTGAGGGGAAATTCCCACTTACACCGAATGGTTAAGAAGGTGATATGGTAATAAAATTATTCTATAAAATGGGACAGATTAGGGACAAGAATATAAATGTTAGGAATGTAGGCTATCTTTTTTGCAAATATAAGAAAGAGAACAGAGCAAAGCTGGACAATATGGTTATGCATATTGATTTAGCTGTTTATGTCATGGGAGTCTATATATTTCAGTTTTGCTTGATTGGTCTGGAAGTCTGTGTTATAAAGGGCTTTTTATGCCTGTTTTAAGAATTAAATGAGTCAAAGGTGGTATGTGTTAAAGTATGTGTTATAAAGGGCTTTTTATTTGATGTCTATATTATGTATGTAAGTCTACAAGTTAGTAAAGAAGTCTGTCTCAAAGTGACATGGAAGAAGAACAAAGGATACACGGCTGGATTTAACGGTATGCTGTAATATCACATCAAGATTAAGTCTAGAAATAGATAAAGATACAAAAGAAAAGAGATTACAAGAACGATGGAAAAGACACCAGAAACGATAAGAAGGGAAACCTCTTGAACTATGATGTTTTAAAACATAAAGGAAAGGAGGGAATTGGGTGCAATAACATAAAGAATTTCTGGTTGTATGCAAAAAATTCCAAGTTGCCACAAGATTGAAACAAATATGATACTAAAGATAGAAATATGGCAAGAAGATTGTGCATTCAAGGATATCTATCACGTTCCACACAAATGATAACAAAGAAGGATAAAAGAGGTTATATTCAAGAAAAGGAAAAGATCTATCTAAAAGTATAGGAAAACAGATTATTGGATATAGAATTGTAGGAAAGTCTTTTATTTTTAGTTATTAAGAATGGGCGTAAAAGGGAAAGGGGTAGACGTAGATTGTACAAATGGTATTCCTCCGCCAAAAGAGAGGGTTATAATTAATAAATAATATCTTTTTTTAAAAAAAGATAGATAGATAGGCAGATAAATAGTTAGATAGATAGATAAATATATAGATAGACAAATTGATAGATAAATAGATATATAGGTCGATAGATAGATAGAAATATAGATAGAATTAAAGAAAGAAAGAAATAAATAAATAAAGATAGATAGTTAGTAGATATAGATAGATATATAATTAGATAAAAAGATATATAGATATATACATAGATAGATATATAAATAGATAGACATGTAGAATGCCCTACAAATAGGCGAATAGATAGAAATATATATATATACATATTAGATAGACAACTAGATAGATAAACATATATATAATTAGAGAGATATACAGATAGATAGGTAGAGTGTTATACAACAATTTAGATAATATATTAATAGAAAGAAAGATATATAGACAGATAGATAAATAGATAGATAGAAAGATAGGTAGATAGATAGGTAGAAATGTAGATAGTATTTTAGATACATCTATCTATCTATGTGTCTTTCTATCTATCGATATTTTTATATATCTATATGTACATCTATCTATCTATCTATCTTTCTATTTATCTATCTACCTATCTACCTTTCTAACTATTTGTCTATAAATTTGTCTATCAATCTATCTATGTATCTATGTATCTATGTATCTATCTTTCTATCTATATATCATCTCTATTTGTCTATTTATTTGTTTATCTATCTATCTATCTATTTACATATCTTTCTATCTAACTATTTATTTGTCTATTTATCAATATATTTATTTATTTATCTATCAATCTATTTGTCTATATATCTGTCTATCTTTTTATCTATATATATGTTTATCTATCTATCTATCTATCAGTCTATTAATCTATTTATTTAACTATCTTTGTATCTATCTATCTATCTATCTAATTGTCTATCTATCTATCTTTCTATCTATCTATTTATTCTTCTATCTATATATCTATATATATCTTTATCTATTTGTCTAGAAATGTGTATAACACTCTATCTATATATCTATTTATCTATCTTTCTATCTTTTTGTTTTTTAATCTATCTATAAATCTATCTATCTATCAATCTATCTATAAATCTATCAATCAATCAATCAATCTGTCTATCAATATTTAAATCAATCTATATATTAATCTTTCTATCAAAATTTCTATCTGAATATCTATCTATCTTTTTATCAATATATCTATCTATCTATCTATCTGTCTTTCTATATATATATATATGTCTATTTATCTGTCTATCTATCTATTTATCTATCTATTTATCTATCTGTCTATCTAATTATCTATCTATCTATCTTTTTTTCTATCTATATATCTAACAATATATCTATATATCTATCTTTTTTTCTATCTCTTTGTCAATTTGTCTATCAATCTATATATCTACTTATATATATATATATATATATATATATATATATATATATATATATATATATATATATATATATATCAATCTATCAATCTATCAATCTATCTATTTATCTATCTATTTTTGTCTATTTATCTGTCTATCTATTTCTTTATCAATTAATCTTTTTATCTATCAGTCAATCAATAAATCAATCTAACTGTCAAATAATCTATCTATCTATTTTTATGTCCATATATCTATCTATATATATATATATATTTATCTCTCTGTCTAATAATCTATCTAACTATCTAACTATCTATTTATCTATATTTATATCTATCTATCTATCTATATGTTTTTCTATTTGTCTATCTTTTCCTCTATCTAACTTTCATTCTATAAATCTCTCTATCAATCTAACTATCAAACTCTTTATTAATCTATCTATTAATCAATCAATCAATCTGTCTACCAATCAATCTATCTATCTATCTTATTATCTCTCTATCTATTTATCTATCTATCTATCAATCTCTCTATTAATCTATCTATTAATCTATTAATAATCAATCTATATACCCATCTATTTATTTCTTTATTTATCTTATTATCTATCAGTATATATATCTATCAATATGTTAGTCTTTATATATATCTCTCTATCAATCAATCTGTATATCTATCTATTTGTCTATCAATCAATCAATCATTCTATCTGGCTGTCTATTTATCTATCAATCAATCTGTCTATCTATCTATCACTTAAATCTATCTATCTATCTGTTTGTTTGTTATCTGTCTGTCAATTTGTATATGTATTTCTCTATCTTTCTCTCTATATATCTATCTATTTGTCTATCTATCTATCGTTATATCTATCTATCTTTCAATCTATCTGTATGTATATTTATCTATATATCTACATATCGATCTATCTATCAATATATTGATCTATATGTCTATCATTATGACTTTCTATTTATCTACCTATCTATATATCTATCTAGTTTTCTCTCTTTCTCTGTATCTATATATATATATATATCTATATGTCTATCTATTTGTCTATCTATCTGTATATCTATCTATCTATCTATTTATTTGTCTATCTATCTATCTACCTATCTATTTATATATCTATCTATCTATTTATCTACCTATCTATCTATTTATTTATCTATCTATGTTTCTGTCTATCTATCTGACTATCTATCTATCTATATTTCTAACAATCTTTCTCTAAATCTAATTAACAATCTATGTATCAATCTATTTATTAATCTATCTATCAATCTATCTATCTATCTATTAATCTTTAAATCAATCTATATATTAATCTCTCTATCAAAATTTCTATCTGTATATATATCTATCTTTTTATCAACATATCTATCTATCTACTTGTCTATCTGTCTTTCTTTCTATATATATATATATATATATATGTCTATTTATCTGTCTATCTATCTATTTATCTATCTGTCTATCTAATTATGTATCTATCTATCTTTCTTTCTTTCTATCTATATATCTAACAATCTATCTGTGTATCTATCTTTCTTTCAATCTCTTTGTCAATCTATCTATCAATCTATATATATATATATATATATATATATATATCTGTCAATCAATCAATCTATTTATTTATCTATCTATTTTTGTCTATTTATCTGTCTATCTATTTTTCTATCAATCAATCTATTTATCTATCAGTCAATCAATAAATCAATCTAACTGTCAATAAATTAATCTATCTATCTATTTATCTATCTATCTATTTATCTATCTATCTATTTATATGTCCATCTATCTATCTATATATATTTTTATCTCTCTGTCTAATAATCTATCTAACTATCTAATTATCTATTTATCTATATTTATATCTATCTATCTATCTATATGTTTTTCTATTTGTCTATCTTTTCCTCTATCTAACATTCATTCTATCATTCTATCAATATGTTTATAAATCTCTCTATCAATCTAACTATCAAACTCTTTATTAATCTATCTATTAATCAATCAATCAATTTGTCTACCAATCAATCAATCTATCAATCTATCTTTTTATCTCTTTATCTATTTATCTATCTATCTATCAATCTCTCTATTAATCTATCTATTAATCTATTAATAATCAATCTATATATCCATCTATTTATTTCTTTATTTATCTTATTATCTATCAGTATATATATCTATCAATATGTTAATCTTTATATATATCTCTCTATCAAACAATTTGTATATCTATCTATCAATCAATCATTCTATCTGTCTGTCTATTTATCTGTCAATCAATCAATCAATCTGTCTATCTATCTATCACTTCAATCTATCTATCTATTTGTTTGTTTGTTATCTGTCTGTCAATTTGTATATGTATTTCTCTATCTTTCTATCTATATATCTATCTATTTTTCTATCTATCTATCTTTATATCTATCTATCTTTCAATCTGTCTGTATGTCTATTTATCTATCTATCTACATATCGATCTATCTATCAATATATTGTTCTATATGTCTATCATTATGACTTTCTATTTATCTACCTATCTATCTATCTATCTAGTTTTCTCTTTTTCTATGTGTGTGTGTGTGTGTGTATATATATATATATATATATATATATATCTATTTCTATATGTCTATTTATTTGTCTATCTATCTGTATATCTATCTATCTATTTATTTGTCTATCTATCTATCTACCTATCTATTTATCTATCTATCTATCTATTTATCTACCTGTCTATCTATTTATCTATCTATCTATGTTTCTGTTTATATATCTGACTATCTATCTATATTTCTAACAATCTTTCTGTAAATCTAATTATCAATCTATGTATAAATCTATTTATTAATCTATCTATCAATCTATCTATCTATTTGTCTATCTATCTATTTGTCTATCTATCTATCTACTTATCTATTTATCAATTTGTCTATCTATGTTTCTATCAATCTGTCAATAAATTTTTCTATCAATCTATCTTTCTATTTAACTATATATCTATAAACATATTTTTCTATCTATTTGTCTATCTAACTATCTATCTATTGATTTATCTATCATTCTATATCTCTATCTATCACTCTTTATATTTATATATCTATCTATCTATATGTCTATCAATCTTTCTATTTGTCTATCTATCTATCTATTTTTCATTCTATCTATCATTCTATCTATCTGTGTATCTATCTTTATATATATCTTTCTATCTATTTGTCTATTTATTCGTTTGTCTATTTGTTTATCTATTTTTCTATCTATCAATCGATCGAACTATCTATCTATCTATCAATTATCTATTTGTTTATCTATTTGTCTATCTTTCTATCTTATAGTGTATCTATCTGTATATTAATTTGTCTATCTATCTATCTATCTATCTCACTATTTATATATCTTCTTAATTATCTATTTATCTTTTTGTCTAACTATTTGTCTATCGCTCTGTCTATCTATATGTATATCTATCTTTTTATCTATTTCTCTATCTATCTATATATTTATATATCTGTCTATCTGTCTGTCTGTCTATTGACCTATATATCTATCTACCTATCTATTTGTCTATAAATATGTCTATCTATCCTTCTATCTTTCTATCTTTCAATTTGTCTATCTATCTGTCTGTCTATCTCTCTATCTATTTGTATATCTATATGTCTATTTATGTGTTTATCTATATTTCTATCAATCAATCCATATATCAACAATCAATCTGTCTATCAATCTATCTATAAATCTTTCTATCAATCAATCAATCTATCTATCTATCTATATGTCTATCTATCTAACTATCAATCAATCTATCTATATATCTATTTTTCTATCTATCTATTTATCTATGTATTTGTCTATCTATCTATATATCTATATGCACTACAAGAAGATATCACTTTAACTAGGTAAATTTGGCTAGGGATAAAATCCCTACCTAATTATCGAGGGATTAGCTAGGTAATAACAAATAATTTTTGATTTTACATTAAATTAAAATTTTGCAATGGATTAGTGATGGATTAGTAATGGAAATGTTCGATTTTCGAGGCATTAGCCAGGGAATAACAAATAATTTTCGATTTTACATTAAATTAAAATTTTGCAACAGATTAGTGATGGATTAGTAATGGAAATATTTGATTGAAAATATTTTGTTGCTAATTTTTTCGTAGATTTCTACACAAAAAAGAGCACTGAAATTAGCGATGGTATATCCTTATCTAATTAGATTGATACTAAATCTATTGCTAAATAATTATCTTATTTTTTTCACTTTTTATATTTTATTGCAAGTGATTATTCCTTAAATTGTATTTTTCACAAAATATATCCATTTAGCTGGGGATTTTTCCCTAACTATTTGGGCTGAGGATAATTTTCAATACTATTCTTTAATGATTTAATTTTTTTATATATTATTTATTTTAATTTTCAATTTAATTTTGTATATTAAGATACGTATTCATTGGTCTATTAATGAGCGAGCCTTGAAAGTCACATTCTCTTTGTATAATTATATAAATAGGTTATTATAAACAAATAATTTAAAAAATATATAAATACAAAAAATTTAATATTAATAAAGACTACATTACTATTAATAAAGACTACAATAACTATTAATAAAGATTACAATAACATTAAATTATTAATTTTATAATTTTTAAAATTTTTAAAGATATTTTTAAAACTAAATAAACATATATTAAAATTTCTACTAATAAAAAGATTAAATAATTTATTGTATAATAAATTATAATAATTAACGAAAAAACTAATAAATAATAATATTATTTTAACTATAAAAAATATTATCATGCATAGAAGAAATTTTTTAAAAAATAATTACTAACAAATTTAAAAATTTTAAATTATAAAAAAAAATTACTAATTTTTCATAATATTTAAATGAAAATAAATTGATATTTAAAGATAAATACAATGATATTTCCCCCTATTGAAATTTATAAGAACTAAATAATTAAGTTAAATTTATCTCTAAAGTACCCCCAATCCGAGCTGATCTTTAGAGCCAAAAATATTTTTTTATCTCTAAAGATTAGTACGACTAGTACAGAAATGTCTTGCAATACAGGAGGGTCAATGTCGAGCATTGAGCATGCTCAATATTTGATACAATTTTAAAATTTAAAACATTTATATATTTAGTGGTTATCCTAATTGTCCAAATAAATCAAATATATACATGGTTTTATTAATTTTGTTAAAATTATTTATTATTTTTTAACTTATTAAATACATGCTATAGGCTGGAGAATTGGGTCGTAATCACAATTTTTATGAGATTTTTAGGAAGATGCATGTAATAAAAGCTGATTATTAGTTTGTTGACAAAAAGTCTCTGATGATTACTGTAAGAATATGTTATATTAATGAAATTTTATGATACTATAGTAAATTTTGAAAGTTATTTAGAATACAAATTATTAAATTTATTTTATGTATATCTAGAATAGTATTTTTTTATTTTATCACAAGAACTCAAGGAGGAAAGTGTGATAGTTGCTTCTCAACATGTTGAGGGTTCTATGGATCTTCAATTAATTGACTTTGATCTTATCTATTTGGAGACCATAGAAGATCATAAGAAGTAGTGAGTGTATGGCATTGTCTTGAAGGGATTGACATTTTGTTGTAGCAGACATGCTTCTAATTCAATTGTCACACAATGGTGGATCAGGTGGTCGAACAACAAGTAATGGAAACAAATAACAGTTTTGAAGTTATGGAGACCGAAATGAAAGAGAATGAAGAGCAGATATCTCATTTGAAAGAAGAAATGTAGAAAATAAAAAAAAGAGATATATGAGCAGATTAATCATTCGAAGGAAAAAATGCAATAAATTAAAGAAATGAATGATGAGATTAAAGAAATGAATGATGAGATGAAAGAAATTAAAAATGTAATGCAACAGCAGATGTAATATATGGAGTCACAATTAGTGGCATTGATGCAACAGATAGCATTTCAAGATTCAACTGCAAAACTATGTAGGAGAGGCTGGCATAAATGCACCAACTAATAATCATGATGATTTTATATCAGAATTATTTCTGAATAATTTTTGATTTTTATCTATCTATAGCTAAACAAGATGAGATTTTTTTAGAGGTATCATTTTTCTTTATTCTGGTTTTGTTCTTTGCTTTGCCGATTAACCTAATCATGAATCTTTGTAGGACATTTGATGTGAGAGGCATAAAAAATTCTGATTCAAAGCCTTAAGACATTGCTATGGTCCTTCCTATGGATGGGTCCCATCTATACTTATCTCAGCTGGATCAAAGGAGGTTGAGCTTCTATTATCTTTAATATTACTGAAACATTTTATTTTTGCACTCTTTCTCTCTCTAAACATCATTGCTAGCCATCTTTTAGATATTTTTTGAAGTTGTATGACTATCAACTCAGAATCGTGTTTGTTCATGTCTATAATTACTATTTTTATATATCTATGAATATGTTTGTGTGTACCCAAATACTTTTGGTAGAGTTTTAGCCTATTATAGGTATATAAAAGGCTTGGCTGGTCCTCGTGGTTATTAGAATAGCACGTTAGCTTCTAAAGTTGTGAGATGAACACAAAAATTCAAGTCCCACGTAGACATAAGTTTGATCTTGACACTCTTATTTCATGTAGATCTGCATCATCACTATTTATATCTATGACTACTTTTTATTGGTCATCAATAGAATTAAACTATTGAATTATTAATTACCATAATGATTGCTAATGAAATTCAATTAAATGTGTTCATTCAGCTTGTTCTCCCCTTCTTGCATGTTCGTAGTGTCAAGGAAGACCACAAGCTGAACATGAGGAACTATGGCTATCAATGGGGTTGTGATAGGTGCCAATATGCATGCTGTACAACTAGCCATCGATGTATCGCCTGCCAATGAGCATGAAATGAAGAGGAGTGAGAATAGTTAGGAGGATGGTGAGTCAATGTGCCTTGCTATATGAAGTTTGCAAATTTTGTAGCCATTTGCTTTTTTTTTATATTTGGAAGACAAAACATCTAATTTTTAATGTTTTGTTCCTCTTTTTTTCTTTGCATGTGTATTGTTTTTATGTAGTGAAAAATGTTTTTATGGAGTGCATATTGAATTGTTATGTAGTTATGTTGATGTATACAATGAAGTGACGACCCTTACTTTAAACCATGTGAGGAACCATATGGCAGCAGAAACTACAGTGTTGATGGACTAATACAATGAAGCTAAGCAATCAAAATCATTGGTGCAAGCACACGAAGAGGGGAAGAAACCACATGGGAGCATGGTGCTGTAGGGCATGGCGGGGCAGAGCAGCCCCCTTATAGGCATTGGGAGCAAGAGAGAGTTCTGGTTGTGGGGAGGCAATGTGCAAACTTTGATGCACCAAGCCTAGCTCGTGGCTTTTCTTCCAAGTTTTCCACTAAGAGTTTTTATAGATATTTTCAAAATTTTAAATAATATTCACATTTCTTATTAATGTTGATAGTGCTATTTTGTGCATTCTTTGTGAAGTATAAATGGGATAATACATTACCTGCTTTCTATATCTATATCTATACCTATTGTTCTATATCTATAAGACATCCATAAATATTGAAGTGTATATGTATATATACTAAAGTATATATGTACATATATACTATAGTATATATGTGCGTATATATGTGCATATATACTACAGTATATATGTGCATATATATGTGCATATATACTAAGTATATGTACATATACACTATAATATTATATGTACATATATACTATATATAACTATCTTATTGATGAGTACGATGTTTGTGATATTGCTTATGTTTTGCTGGGGCCATGTTCTCTACTTTATCAATTGATACGTTGTTCTATTGATAGCTTTTTGGAAAAAGAATGAGCATGTCTTACACATTGAGGCATGCCTAGCACACACAGGTACACTTCAAGAGTGTAATAGAGATTATTTATCCTGTGAGTTGCCCTAATTAAAATAACATGTTATATAAGGGCATTGTTTGTATAAGGTTATTCAGCATGTGTATTATATTTATTTTATATTGTATGATTTAATGTTTTTCATGGTATCAAAATCTACCTCATGGAAAGCTAAACTCTAGGGGTGTGTGTGTTTGAAAGAGCTGTAAACCCCTAGAAGGAGTGCATCTACTATGCACTAGCTACCACGATTACCCATGTATTGTGTGCTATGCAAATCTTCACATGCTCATTGTATGTTATCAAAACCATCGCACTCCCATTGTGTGTTATTGAAATCATTGCTCACAAGGTTTAAGCTTCGATTCCAACTAAATCAATGCCATATGTGACCCATAGGGGTGGATGTTGCTGAATCTAAGTTTTATGAGCCGTATCAGATGCCCTACGACCTCAAAAACAAGCAAGAGGTGAGATGCTGATTTCTCAATGAGCTCGTAACAGGCTTGGCATAGCATTGAGTTGTGAAAGTTTTTGTTTTTTTTGTTTTTTTTTGTTTTTTTTGTTTTTAATTTTATTTGGTTGCTTGGATAGGGCGTAGACCCTTCTTATCAAGGCAAACTAAATTGCATCGTGACAAACTGAATGCATTGAAACTGTGAAGCTATGCATAGAAGTTGGATGGGCTATTATAATGGAAATGGAGTACAGGTAAGACATCTACTTGAACATCATGATAGGTGATTTGACAAGCAGCATGAGGAAGTATATTTGGTATTCTTGTTGATAGAACTCATGTTCTTATGGTTAGAGTAATGATTGTTCACAATAGTGTTGAGATAAGATTTCATTGATGATGATAATGAGAGGTTGGGGGAAAATTTTTATGAAGTAGTAATCAAGTTTTTTTATACAATTTTTTGTGTACACGAGATATTTATAGAATTTTTTCTTTCATGAAATTTATTAATACTAGCATTTAATTTCTCGTGTATCAAAAAAGATTAACTATTCATGATTACAACCATCAAATATTCTTTCAAATGGTCATTTATTTTTCATAAAAAACTTTTCTTATAGTTTTCTCAAGCAAAAAACATAATAATAAATTTTAGATCATGTGGGATATGTAGATTAGAAAAAAAATTTTGATTTTTGGTAATGACAATTTCCATGCATCACTGGTTCAGTTCAACTAGAAAGATGAAATATATGGATAATATAAAGAAATATGAGAAGATAGGAAAATAGTGTGTGCATGTGTGTATGCGCGTGCATGTGTTTTGACACATATAGTTATGCTATATTCATACTGTATGCATGTATATTGCATAAATACATGCCTATCCATTTTTAAGTAAATGTAAATAAATATCTGATACTTACGTGCATGATAGCACTATTCATTAGTTTTTTTATTACTGAATGTTGCAGACCATCCCCGCTAATCCCAAGCCTTTTTTAACAACTTGACTGGGAAGACGGTCATTGTAAGACTCAAGTGGGGAATGGAATACAAAGGTAAGCAACCTTGTGTTTTTTTCCTATAAATTGCATTTTTTTCTCATTTTTTTTCTTTGGTTTCTTTTAGGTTTCCTTGTTTCGGTGGACTCCTATATGAACCTAGTAGTGTACAAAAATTCAATACCATGCAGCATGTTGTATTTCAACTTCCATTTTCCTTTTGTTTGGCACTTTCTAATGAGTTTTGTATGGAAATAATATATTTTAAATAAAAAATCCAAAATATAATGCTAGTTTGAAAAATATTACCAAACTAATACATCTGGAAATAACGTGGAAATTTGTGTCGTTATAAATGATGGTCATTGCATCCCTATTAATTTTAAAAATCAAAGGTGCCGTTGTGAATGCCGGCTATTAAATTTTAAAAATTTTAAAATGTTGGCATTGGGAATAATGGGAGAGTGTGTGGAATCCAACTTAGAGAAAAACAAGGTTGAACAAGCCATATCCATGGATATTTCTTCTAGAAGTACATCCACCGCTATGGCTACCACTACAAATAATACTCCAGTTCTCGAGAATTCATAAGAATCCATTAAACCACTCGCCACAACCAACTCTTATCCTCCATTTCTTTCTTTC
Source organism: Sapria himalayana (assembly GCA_029783825.1). Lineage (NCBI taxonomy): Eukaryota > Viridiplantae > Streptophyta > Magnoliopsida > Malpighiales > Rafflesiaceae > Sapria > Sapria himalayana. The sequence goes on along the minus strand of JAREIK010002419.1, from coordinate 312,868 downwards.
AGTCAATTTGAATCATTGGGGAATGACTTAAGCTCTCCATTAGAAACACTAACAAAGACCAAAGATGTGATGAGGGTTTACCGGTGATGTAGAGGAAGAAAAAAAACATAGTAATTATGGGAGAGTGTGTGACAAGCATAGAGAGCGTAGTCAGAGGAATGAGTGAGAAACTTTTTAAATGCCAGAGGAGCATAGTCCGAGGAGAGTGTAGTCATAGGAGTCAGAGGAGTGAGCGTAGTCAGAGAAGCATAGTCAAAGGACCCATGCTATTGAATTTTTAAAAATCAAATGTCAGCATTATCAATGTTGGCTATTAAAATTTAAAAATTTTTAAATGGAGGCATTGAGAATGACGAGAGAGTGTGTGGCATCCAACCTAGTGAAAAACAAGGTTGAACAAACCATATTTATAAATATTTGTTCCAGAAGTACATCCACCACCATGGCTGCTATTGGAAATATCACTCTAGTTATCCTGAATTCATACCTGAAAGAAGCCATAAAACCTTTTACCGTAGCCAACTCATCTCCTCCTCAATTTCTTTCTTTTAGTCAATTTGAACCATTAGGGAAGGACTAAAGCTCGCCATTAGAAACATTGAAAAAAGATTGAAGATGTGATGAGAGTTTAACTGGTGATGGATAGGAATAAAAAAAACATAGTGATTATGGGAGAGTCTGTGGCAAGCATAGAGAGCGTAGTCAGAGGAGTGAGGGAAAAATTGAAATGGTTAGATTAGTAACATTTCCTCTGTTCTCTTTAAGGAATCATTCAAAAGTAGATATTTGCCAAAAATTTATGGAGCTTAAGTGCATCGTAGATGGTTATTCGAGTAGAGAAGTTGTTTTATATTTGGGTGATCTTAAATAGGTTTCTGATATCTGGCCAAATTATAGTTGGCAAGCAGGTAACAACATTACAAAGTAAATTATCATAGAGATGCAAAGTCTGATCTACGAAATAGGCAACGAGGCTGTAAGAGTATGGCTCATGGGAATCTCCACATTCCAAACTTACATCAAGTGTAAAGCAGGCTTTCCCTCTCTGGAGACTATTTGGGAACTTTATCCAGTCACTGTTCCAGTTGGAAGCCTGAATCTTAGCCTCAATCTCAATGGGAAAAACAAATCTTTTTTTTACTTTTTTCTCTCAAATTTCTCTAGTGCGATATATGAGTCATATATGCTACCCATTAATGACTCACCTACACACCCACAGAGGCACACACAAACACATACACCCACACACTTATTCATATGTACTATTGTGTCAACTATTGTATATAAGAATGCATAAACACTTCATATTTCACTAGTTGTGCATTTGATGATATTTTAAAAAAGAAGAAAAATGGGTGCATGAGCAAAACATCTACATGTGAGAGTGGCTCTGGCTGGCAAAAGATTAAATTTGGATTACTTACAAAAAGCGCAACGTGTAGTCCTAATTCCTCCATTAACCTCAACAAAGAATCACAAGTTCAAAACCATGAGTTCATTTCTGCAGGTTATGCATGCTCGAGTTTATTGTCGTGGCTCCAGCAATATAAAGAAGAAAAGAGGGGCAATGATAAGGTGCCTATTTGTTTTATTAAATATGAAATATGGCCTTGTCATACTCGAATATATCTATATCCTTTTCCTCCTATTAAATGATTTGTTTTTTTTGTTTAATCATGATTTAGAGTGAACCTGTCAACTTCAACAAATCAAGGGATGCTTTCCATGAGTGGCTTTTGCTTTTCAATCCAAAAAAACCATCAAGTTAAATTCATCTTCTTCATCTTCAGTTTCTGCATCATCTCTTAATCAAACCACCAACTTAACTTGGCTGCTCACTTAGAAATCTATATGGCCAATATACAATATTGAAAGTATAAATGAATCCAAACCAGATCTTGTGTCAAACCCAAATTTAAGCCCGAATTTGGCATCATCAAGTAAGGCATACATTGATGAAGATCTTGATTTTTAAAATTCAATAGCATGGCAATGAATGTCATTAACAACGATGCCCATTACCATGCTATTTCTAGATGCACTAGTTTGGTAATATTTTTCAAACAAGCATCATATTTTGGAATTTTTATTTAAAATATATTATTTCCATATAAAACTCCTTTTTAACTTTCTTACAATTAACCATGGACTAATGCATGAAGATGAGCAGCATAGAAGAATATGTTGATGGTAGCTCACTAGAAATCTTGGGGAAATCTTGATTCAGTAATTTAAAAATAAGCTCATGATTATCTCGTTGTATGAAATTTCTTGCAAATAGATGTTGGTGTTACATGCACTAGTCTATCTGTTTATCAGTGACATTGTGTTGTGTTCTTTATTGGTTTGTAAAATATAGTATATTATGCTCCATGTGTAGGTGTAACAATGTTCTCTATCTGCGTGGAGTACCAAATGACAAAGAACTAGAAGATGTTGACCATGCATGAGAGACCTATGTGTGTGTTTTTAAGCCCTAGATTATTTCTTTCTATTGACTTTGATGGTATGTGTATTAGCATGAAAGTACATGTGTCTGTGTTTACACACACACACACACACACACACACATTCATACATGCACAAGTATACATACATGCAACTGATCGCAAGGTTAAATAAAAGTGTTGTTGGGAGAGCAGCTAGATACAAGAAGGGCATTGAGAGAAAAAAGGAAGAAGGAGTTGGAGGTGGAGAGGAAATCCAGACTAGAACTAAAGGAAGTAATATAGATGGCCATAGAGGAACATGCTCAGGTGCTATATTAGTATGTTGATCTTGAGGAGGTGGGGGCAAGAAAGCAACATCAATTTCACAGACAGATTATACTTTATGCACTATCATTAGATACATTGAAGAAGAATAAGATGTAATCAAGTTTTGCTGTGTTTCTGTTTTAACTATATAATATATTATATCAAAATATGTTATTAATTGTTTTATTTTTTGTTAATTATAAATAATGGTTTATGTTTTTATAAAAATATGTAATTAAATTTTATGTAAAAAATTAAAAATGTGAAAATAATTTTGGAATGAATAAAGCTAGAGATTTTTCCGTCGCTAATTTAGCTAGGGAATTTTCCCTCGATAATTTAGCTAAAAAATTTTCTATTGCTAATTTTGATAGGAACAATATTTACTCTTTAATTTTTGTGACAAGCACTTTAGTTTAAAGGTGTCAAATGGGCAAATTTGTGCCGTGCCTATACAGGCAAGGCACTGGAATTTTTTATGCTCATGCCCATGCCGTGTAGTTCCGAGGCCAACCAGGCCTTGTGCTATGCTTGGCATGACATGGTGCCGTAGCCTGGTTGGCTCAATACCTCGGCACGAGCCGAGGTATCGCTACCATACTGCCCCATCAGGCTGAGGCTCAGCCTGATTGATTCTGAAACTAGGTGGGCACAGATCTAAACCAACTCGAACATCAATGGCCTGTTACTGACTTATGGCCACCGATTCAAATATTTAAATAAAAATTATTTGAAATTTAGCCATCGAATTTTGCCTCCAATGGCTATTGGGCAGAATCCGACGGCCCACATGATTCTGCCCTAAAAGAATTTTTAAAAAATTCAAAAAAAAAATACTTTTTAAAAAAAAATTCTAAATTTTTTTCTATAAAAGCCCCCCACCCCCTCTCTCTAATTTTTATGTTTTTTAAAAACATAAAATCTCACATTCTCTCTATCTCTCAAACTTGTCTCCTAAAATTCTTTCTCTTGTGATTTTGGTTCGGCTTTTCGGGATTCACAACTCAGGCTCGTCTTTAGTTGGTATTTGCAATGGCCTTAAGAAGTTGAATTTTTGGTGCATGTGCTTTTCCTTTACACTACTTTAAAAGTATTTCTATTTTTTTTCTCTCTACTCTTTAAGCAATCCTCTTGTCTATAAAAACCAAAAAAAATGACAAATATAATGACTAATAAAATTAATTTAAGTTTAGAAAATGTAAATCTTACACAAAGTTCTAAGGTTACTGAAACTTTGGTTTCTCCGGGCATCTCAGCCCAAACATCTAAAAAACAAAAAATAATGACTTCTATAGTTTGGACTCATTTTAATATAATAAAACAAAAAAAAATTTAGGGGTGAGAAATAAGAAATGACGCTGTACATATATTGTAAGAAAAGTTTAACTTGTAAGAGTGTGTTTGGAACTGGACACCTTAAAAGGCATGCTAAATTATGCACCAAAACACATGGTGCATTAGATCTTAGGCAAACCTAACTTATCTCTATAGTTTTTGAGACTAGATCCAGTTTAGTCTTAAAATTTACCACCTTCATATACCATAGCGAGTTCGGTTGGGATGACATGACCGTACTTATCACATTGATGGATCTTCCGATCAGATTTTTGGAAGAACCAAAGATAGTGAGCATCATGCAGACATATTCTCAACCTGCTTATCATAGGTTTCCTAGGTCTACATCTCGTAATGATATACTAAAATCATATAAGTTAGAAAAATAATTAATAATTAAAGAATTTATGGTATATAGTGGTGTCCGTGACGTCTGATATCTGGACTAGTCACGATGATACATCTTATGCATGTCTAACCACCCACTATGTAGATTCTAAATGGACTGTGAATTAAAAAATTTTAAGATTCTCCGAGATTCTTCATCCTCATGATGGGTTTGCCATTTTTGAGTGTATGTTAAAGATCTTTAGAGAATATAAAATTCAAAAAAAAAATTTTAGTATCACATTCGATAACGTATCTAATAATGGAGTAATGATTAACATATTTATTAGGAATATTAGAGACGCTCCAATAAGAGAGATTTTCCACGTCAAATGCATGTGTCACGTGATTAACATGATTCTACACGTGGGGATAGTGTGTTTCCCACTTTGGAAAACATATGTAACTCACTAAAATACATTTGTATGCCTCACAGATAATTGGAGCCCGATAGTCTCTATTTGTCTATGAATCTTAAGAAGAAGAAATTCCAATCGGATGTGAGGCACTATTGGAATTATATGTACCTAATGTTGGAGTCATGTGTTGGATACAAACATGTGATATCCGACTACGTCAATAGTAAGAGTGGTGAACTTTTTTTATGATGACACTAACTGGGTTTTATGAATTTAATTTATGATTCCTGAAGATTTTTTATGACATGATGAACATGTGTTCATTGGTTTATACTCCCATGACTTTCATTGCACTCAGGTGCATATGCAAGATTAGTAACATGTTTAGGAAGTATCGAGCTGACCAGAAACTTAGCCATATGGTTACAGATTTGGAAACCAAGCACTTAAAGTACTGGTCTACCATTCTATCTCTTTATTATCTCACTACATGCATGGACCTTAGGGTTAAGGTGGAAGGGGTAGATAACATTTTGACTTATATTTCCTCGTGTATGTACCTGGAAGACTCACCTGAAGGGTTCATTCATGAGAAGTTAACTGACATTTTCACATACTATGATACTAGGTGTGGTGGTAGTAGTAGTGAGGCTGTGAGTATGGATATTGATAACATATTCGAAGATGATGATTTTTCCAATTAGTTGGCTAGGGGAAAATGACGGGGTGGACCATTGAATAGGAGTGAGCTATCTTGGTACTTAGATACCGTTTACTACTCAATCCTATCATATTCTGATACTAATAATCTTGATGTATTATAGTGGTGGAAATCATATGAGTCCAACTTTCCTGTGCTATCTAAGATGGCACAAGATCTATTGACCCCTCCGATGTCGAGCATAGTAGTGAAGCCTTTTTTTTTGCCGTGAATGTGATTTTGGATAGGAGATCAAGATTATGTCAAGATATTGTTGAGGCTTTAGTTTACATGAATGATTGAGAGGATTCGAGGTTTAGCATTAAGGATCGTGCTGGGATTGCGAGTGGGACTACAGTGAATGCAGAGGAGTTGATTACTTTTGATGATCCATATGATAGTGATATTGATATTGAGGTTGAAAATGATAATGATACGAATATATATGATTGATGAGGTTGCTACTTGATGCTTGATGGTTGATGATTGCAGGATTGCGACACGCCGACATGGACACTTTTGTTATAGTTATGTTCTTCCTTATGAATTATTCTTGATTCTGATTTTTGATTTCGATGTTTTATACTTGTTTTTATTTACATTGTATTTGCTTTAGTTTGGCTATTTGGCACTTGGCTTTGTGAGTGTGACTTTGTTATTTTTGTTTAATTAATTTTGTGTTTATTTTATGTTTATTTTTAATTATTTCATTAAAAATTTAAAAAATATAATTCTAATAAATTATAATCTAATTAAAACATAATTAAAACAAATAACATAAATAAATAAACTTTATAACTATTCAAATATTTACAATTTACAATTTAAATATTTTTAATTATTATCTAATTTATATTTCATAAATACATAAATATTCTAAACAAAAAATGAAAAAAATAAAAAAAATTTACATTTTTAAAACCGCCCCGTACATGCCTTTCCAGGCACGGCCAAAAACTAGCCATGCCAAATGAGCCATGGCGAGCCTTGCTTGAATAAACCATGCAAGGCCAGGCATGGTACTGTTATTGTAGCCGTGCCTATCCCGACATGGTAGCATGGTTGGGCCAACAAAAATCATGCTGGGCCAGCTCAGCATGACTCATTTGACACTTTTACTTTAGATTGGGAAAGGTTTCATTATTAATCCATCATTATATCCACTTTAGATACAAAAAAACTCCATTTAGATAGTTACTTGCTATTTGGGATTTTTCTTTTAGTGATCTCTATCTATCTATTTATATATTTGTTTATATCTCTATGTATATATTTATCTATCTCTATATCTATCTATATATTTGTCAATCTATCAATCTATCAATCTGAGTCTATCAATCTGTCTATAAATCTATCTATCAAACTATCTATAATTCTGTATATCAATCTTTTTATCAATCTGTCTATCAATCTATCCATCAATCTATCTATCAGTCTATGAATATTTCTATATATCTATCTGTCTTTATCTATCAATCTACTTATCTATCTATAAATTTGTTTATCTATCTGTCTATCTATCTGGCTATCAAATTCTCAATAAATTTGTCTATAAATCTGTCTTTTTATCTAACTATCTATATGTCTATCTATATGTATATCTATTTGTCTATCTATCTGGTCTATCTATTTTTCTATTTATCTGTCAATCTATCTATTTATATATGATTATGTCTATCTATCTATCAGTTTTTATATCTATCTATCTATCTATCTGTCTGTCTATCTATCTGTCTATCTATCTATCTATTTGTTTATCTCTCTATCTATCTATCTATCGATCGATCTATCTATCTATCTATTTGTCTATCAATTTGTCTATCTATCTATATATCTATCTATCTATCAGTCTATCTATCTGTATATCAATATATTTATCTATTTGTCTTTCTATATGTCTATCTATCTATCTATCTATTTGTCTTGCTATCTGTCTATCACTCTATCTATCTATATGTCTAACTATCTTTCTTTATATCTGTCTATCTATCTGTCTATCTATCTATCGACCTAGCTATCTATCTACCAATCTATTTGTCTATCTATATGTTTATTTATTTATCGATATATCTATCTATCTATCTTTCTATCTTTATTTTTGTCTATATATCTATCTAAAAATATATCAGACAATCTATCTCTCTATTTATTTGTATATTTATCTGTTTATCTATGTGTATCTATCTTTATATCAATCTATCTATCTATCAACTTTTTCTCTATCTATCTATCTTTCTATCGATCTGTCTATTAATCTATCTATGAATATGTCTATCTATCTATCTATCTATATATCTATCTATATATCTAAATATCAATCAACTTTTCTATCTATCTATTTATCTATCAATCTATCTATGTATCTGTCTATCTATCTAAATAGCTATATGTCTATCAATCTATCTTTATATTTGTCTATATATCTGTCTATCTATCTATCTAAAATCTAACTTTCTATCTATCTATCTATTTATCTATCTGGCAATCTATCAGTCTATCTATATGTTGATCTATCTATTTAAATTTTTATGTTTCAATTTGTCTATCTATATATCTATATATTTATATATCTATATACATGTCTGTCTATCTATTTCTCTATCTAATATATATGTATATGTCTATTTATATGTTTTTCTATATGTCTATTTATATGTTTTTCTATATGTCTATCTACCTACTTATCAACCAATCAGTCTGTTTGTCTGTCTATCTATCTATATATCTATCTATTTATCTGTATGTCTATCTATCTATCTATCTTTCTATATATATATATATATATATATATATATGACTATCTATCTACCTATCTATCTATCTCTGTATAAATCTATCAATCTTTATATCAATATTTCTATCATTGTGTGTATCTATCTGTCTATCTTTCTTTCTTTTTATCTATATGTCTACCTATCTATCTATGAATATGTTTATCTTTCTATTTATCAATCTACCATTCAATCTATATATCAATCTATCTATCACTCACTGTATCAATCTGTCTATAAATCTATCTATCTATCTGTTTGTCTCCGTGTCTATCAATCTTTTTATCTATCTATCTATCTATTTGTCTATTTATCTACCTATTTATCTGATTATCTATCTGTTTACTTCTTTGTCTATCATTTTGTCTATCTGTCTATCTACCTAATTATCTACCTAACTATCTATCAATATGGCTATCTTTCTGTCTATCAATTTGTTTATTAATATTTTTATCAATCTATCTATCAATGAATTAATCAATCTATCTATCTATCTATCTCTATATCTATTTGTATCTATCTATCTTTCTATACATCTTTTTATCTATATGTCTATCTATCTATATATCTTTCTATCTATATGTCTATCTATTTGTCTATCTATATATCTATACATCTTTCTATCAATCAATTAATATATCTATCTATCTGTCTGTTTATCTATCTATCTATCTATGTAAATATCTTTCGATCTACCTACCTACCTATCTATCTATCTATCTATATGTGATTTTTCCATTGCTAAATTAGAATAATGACAAATTATTGATGAAAATTATCCCAATCTAAAGTGCTCTTCATAAAATATTAACTAGAAAAATCCATAGGAATTTTTTTATTGACGGAAATTCTGTAGATAATTATAAATTTTTCCTTGCTATTTTTGATTGTAATTAAAAATAATAATTAATATTCTTCAATTGAAAATGTACAAAAATTTCTCTAGCTAAATTAGCTATGGAAAATTCTTTAGCAATTTTCATTCCAAAGCTATTTTCATAATTTTATTTTTTTACAAAATATTTAATTACATATTTTTAAATTTTTATATTAACTTTAATAAAAACATATACTATAAACCATTATTTAAATTAAAAAAAAACAAAAAGTAGTTAATAAATTATTTTGATACATTAGTTACATTGTTAAAACAAAAATATAACATATGTATATAATGATTTTAAACTAAATCATCATCCTCACCATATGATGCATTTCTGATAGTATATACATACGTATATACTACAATATATATGTATGTATATACTGAGTATATATGTAAAAATATACTCAGTATATACAAAAATATATACTGAATATATACGTACAAATATACTCAGTATATACGAACATATATACTCGGTATATATATACTTATATACTCCATATATACGTAGATATCTACTAGTATATACATACGTTTATACCAAGTATATATGTACGTACATACTGTAGTATTATATGTACGTATATATAATCACATAGCCTTAGATGACACACACACTTGTACTTTCATGCAAATACACATAACATCAAAGACAATATAAGAAAATAATATAGGACTTAAAAAACACGAATATATGTCTCTTAGGCATGGTCATCATTTCTAGTTCTTTTTTCTCTGGTACTCCACATAGATAGAGAACATTGTTACCCCTGCACATGGAGCATAACATACTACATTTACAAACCAATAACTGTTAACAAGCAGTCACAGATCTGAACTGCGACGACGTATATCTACACAAAATAAGAGTGTCAAGAACAAACCTGCATTTGTGTGGAATTAATTTTTTTGGTTCATCTCACCGCTTTAGAAGCTAAGGTGTTGTTCACAGTACCATGCAGTACTATCCAAGGCTTTTACATACCTATAATAAGCTAAAACTCTACCCAAAAAATTTTGGGACGCACAAACATATTCACAGATATATAAAAATAGTTATTATAGACATGAACACATACAAATTAAAGTTTATAGTCATACAGCTTCAACAAAAAGTTAAATAATGTCCAAAAATTATGTTTAGAGAGAAAGTGAGTGCAAAAATATATGTTTTAGGAATAATGAAGATAATAAAAGCTAGGCCTCCTTTTGATCAAGCTAAAATCAGTAAATATGGGACCCATCCAATGGAAGGACCGTGATAATGTCTGAATGCTTTGAATCAGAATTTTTTCATTTGTCTCACATAATGTGTCCTACAAAGATTCATTATTAGATTAATCGAAAAAGCAAAGAATAAAACCAAAATAAAAATAAGTGAAACCTATAAAAAAACTTATCATGTTTTGCTACACAGACAAAAATAAATAATAGTTCAGAAATAATTTTCATACGAAATCATCCTCATAATTAATAGGGAATTTTGTTCTAGCATCTCCTGCGAGGTTTCGGAGCTGGATCTCGAAATTCTATCTATTACATCAATTCCACTAACTGTGACTCTATATATGATATTTGTTGTTTCATTACTATCTTATTTTCTTTCATCTCATCATTCATTTCTTTAATTTCTTGCATTTCTTCCATCAAATAAGTAATCTACTCCTTCTTCTCTTCTTTCATTTACTACATTTCTTCCTTCAAATTAATATACTGCTCATCCTTTTGTTCTTTAATTTCATATATTTCATTCTTCAAATGAGATATCTGTTCATCCTTCTTTTTCATTTTGGTCTCCATAACTACAATACATTGATCTGTTTCCATTGCTTGTTGTTCGACTGCCACATCCACCATTGCTGAGATAGATGAATTAGAAGCATGTCTGCTACAACAAAATGCAACTCCCTTCGAGCCGATGCCGTACACTCACTACTTCTTACGACCTTTTATGGTCAACAAATAAATAAGATCATAGTCAATTGGTTGATGATCCATGTAACTCTCAACTTATTGATGAGCAGCTATCACACGTTCTTCCATTAGTTCATGAGATAAAATAATGAAAAATAATATTCTATATATACATAAAATAAAATAAATATTTTGCATTCCAAACCATTTTAAAAATGGACCGTAGTATTATAAAATTTTATTAATAAAACAATTTCTTACGGTAATCATTTGAGACTATTTGTCAACAAACTGACCATCCACTTTCTTCACATGTATCTTCTTGAAAATCTCATAAAAATTAGAATTTTGACCCAATTCTCCAGGCTAGAATATGTTTTTATTAAGTCATAAAAAATCAAATGATCAAAAAAATTAACACAATTAATAAAACCATGCAGAGATTTGATTTATTAGACTATTAGGACAACCACTAAATATATAAATGTTTAAACTTTTAAAATTGTATGAAATCTCAAGCATGCTCAATGCTCAATTTTGACCCTGCTGTGTGTTGACAAATTCTTGAACCTAGTCCAACTACCTCACTTCATCGATGTTTTGCTGGTAATATCTGATTTTTTCTTCACATCTTGCTCCTCCCAATACTTAAGCTACTCCGACCAGTCATCCTCGGATATAAAAATAGGTCATTCTTTCATATTCCTCAATTTATGGACAAAATCATAATACCATTGAGTAGCTTTGATCTCTAATAATGATTTTATCTTTCCATCAAATTTGGGCGCCCATGTGCAATGATTCTATATATAGAAAAATCACAAAAAAATTATATTAACAATAAGAACATAATTATTTACTAATTGAATAGTAACCAACATAATAGTTAAGTAATTAGATAATTATTTTTCAATACTTTTGTTTTGTTATTTTTACCTAAAAGTCATTAAAATAAGACTCTTTTGTTGATTCAGAAACTTTCTTCTAGGAGAATGCTTTAGTATCACCCATTTTCTTGAAATACTTTGTAATTATAGTCGGACACTTGTGAAATGGAATAAAATTGCACAAATAAATAAATAACATTGAAAACAAGAAAATCATAACAATATAAAAAAAACCAATGACAGTAACATCAACATTTTTTTTTCAAGTCATATTTATATATTCTTTTACCTCCCATCCACAATCTTAATTACTAACTTTGCACTGACTGCAACGGATGACACAACATTTAATGATGTCGTTTGTTTTGTAAATGAGTGAACTATCGGCATAAAATGTAGTGTAGAAGATAGAGATAGTTTAAAAGTGTGTGAAAGAAGCATAATGTTTGGTGGACTTATATCTTATAAAGGTGATAATAGAGGTCTCAATGATGGTGTTGGTGATAGAAATGAAGATTGTGATTATGATGTTGAAGTCTGGATATGGTGGGAATGAGATGGTACTGATTTTGCAAAATGATGTAACATAATAGATGAATTTAGTTCATTTCTTAGTCCATGTCCACCTCCACCATGGCCATGTCCTTTGGGTGCCATCTACTGTACAAAATAAAAGATAGAATAAATAATAGAGATACGATGAACTAGCATGTATTTTAGAATAAAACACAGATAGATTTCAAAAAAATATAGAAAGTCTTTGATAGTTTAATATTATAATAAAATTATAACAGTTTAATTATTATCATCACTGTCATACTTCAATGAATTTTCTCATATTTTGTCTGATTCTAATAGAAGTTCGAACTCATCTTCAGATAGAAATTGATCATCTTCAATTTCTATTAGGCCACCAGTTGAGTCACATAAATTTTCTGGATATTCATCTACATGTATAGACTCAATATTATTTATGTCATCTTTCTGGAATTCCAGTGCAATATCTAAGTTTGCACTTCTTTGTTAAATTGTTGGTCCTTCAAAATTTGATCGAGCTTTGATTTTGCAATTTGCCCATCAATCACTATTATCACGAGATAAACTTGGATATGGATAATAAATTAACTTGAGCAGCTTGAACTGCCATAATAAATGGCTCATATCGATTATATATAAGTTTATGCTTAACATCCACTAGCTTATAATCTGATTGAATCTTTGTGCCCATATTTCATGTATATCAAAGTTTATGCTAAACATCCACTAGCTTATAATCTGAATGAATCTTTGTGTCCATATTTCATGTATGATCAAACCATACGCACTTTAATAATACAATCCTATTATTTTCAAGTCTAGGATACTCCAACTCAATAACTTCTTTGAGTTGACCATATAATTAATCTCATCTGCACCATAACCTGAGCCTTTAATGCATACAACACTATTCTTTTTATTTTAGAAGAACCATGCCCAATTGTATGAAATTTATATCAATTAACAAAATGCCCAGGATAGGTTATCACATATCTAAATGGGCATTTACTTAGATTCTAAATGAAAATATTTGAATCTCCATTTGAAGAATCAATTGCCTGTGACATAAATTAAAAAAATGATATTACAAATAAAAGATACTAATAAATTAAATAATTCAAAAATTTAAAACTTATTAATTCTCACATAAATTTTGAAGCAATTTGCAAATTCAGTTTTTCTAGAATATAATCGACATCATTACTGGAAATTACTGGTTGCCTATATTTTAACTACTCAATATAAATACTACACAAATATAAAAAAGAGAGAAAAATATATATCAATTTTTAATAATTCCTATTAAAGATAAAATTAAATTATGATTAAACCTACAACCATTATAGGTATACATACTCAATATATGGTGCAACCTCCTCATAATAAAGTAAAACATAGCTCCGAGTTGCTTTGTACTCTTTATCTATCATACATCTTTTCATTGCTCTTCCAAATACTTTTCCACGGTGCTTGAAGATAGATAATTTGTCTATAGAATCATCTTCTACCATCACATGACCTTTATCATTGCGAGGCACATTTCTATTCTTTGTATTGACATGATACTCAAAATAATAAGAATAAAATGATGATGCTTCTACTAAATATGCATTACAAATTGAACCTTCAACTTTTGCATTGTTTCTAACATTCAATTTCAACTTACGAAGATACATACAACCACAATGTTAAATTTAAATTATATTAATTTACAATATTACTTTATCTATGAAATAATAAAACATAGCAAATTTTATGTATTTACCTCAGAAAAGAATACATCCACCTGTATTACAATTTCATTGCTATCCTTGCTTCATATGCCAAATGGACTGGCAAATGCTTCATCGAGTCAAAAAATCTCGATGAGAAAATCCATTCAAACTTACAATAAATAAGTGGAATGTCATTCTCCAACCTCACCATGTCAACTATTTTGATTATGGGTGCAGTTAGCTGTTTGAAAAACAAAGTTCTGTAAGGACCTTCCAAACACTTAGGGAAGTAATTCATGGAATGAAATTGGTATTAATCTCTGCATAAATACATGACAGTCATGACTTTTTATTACAAATATATTAAGATTCTTCATATCAACGCATCTACCCATATTTGACACATATCCATCAATAAATTTCAAAATTTTAACCCATTCACATAATATCTGTCTTGCCTTCTTATCAAGTATGTAGCAAGCTTTAGGGGAATTTTCTTGTTGGCTCATTCAGTTTCGATTCAGAATGTCGATAGTAATCATTCAGCTATTGTCTTGATTTTAAAGTGTCTTTTATTTTTTCATCTACATTAAGGACAGTGTTGAAAATATTGTCAAACATATTTGTTTTAATATGCTATTACATCTAAGTTATGATGAATAACATTTGACTTCCAATAGGGCAAATCCCAAAATATACTATGTTTCCACTAGCCAAATATTTTGCCTATTGGTTCATTACTTCTAGTAGCATATTTTTCAATTACCTTCTTCAAACCCAAACTTTGAATCTCTGTCATAATATCATCTCATGAACGAACTGCTGGTGCAACTGTAATCACAGTTTTATTTTTTCGAAATGCAGTTCTATTTCTTTGAAATGGATGATTCGTAGATAGAAACTTATGATGATTATCAAACCATGATTGTTTACCACTAAATTTGAGGGTAAATGCATCGAAATTTGTCATGCAATATGGGCATGCAAATCATTTTGTAGTATTCCAGCCAGATAACATTGAATATGCAGAAAAATCACTTACCATCCACATAAGGGCTGCCCGCATAATGAAATTTGCATCTTTGAGATATCATATGTATTCACGACAACATCCCACAAATGATTTAAATATACAATAAAGACAGTAAGAAAATATTCAACATGTTTTTTGGATTTTTTGGCCCTGGAACCAATTTTGACAAAAACATATATTGCCTCTTCATGCACAACCATGGAGGCAAGTTATAAGGTATCACTATCACTGGCCATGTTGAATAATATTTTCTAGATTGCACAAATGGTTGAAATCCATCAGTGTAGAGACCCAATCTAACATTTCAACTTTCAGCTGCAAAATCTTGATGTCTATGATTAAAATGCTTCCAAGCAAGTGAATCGGTTGGATGACTCATTACCTCTTCTTCAACCTCATGCTTAGAATGTCACCTCATATAATTTGCTATAGAATTTGATGCATGTAGTCTCTATTATCGAATAATTAATAGAAAATAATATATCTTCTTAAATGCAACTTTTAATTTTTGTCACGTCTCTACAACACGAGATTCCTTCTTAAATCGAGTATGATCAACAAACTTACAGCTAATTAAATCACTATCACCACCCCAATATAACGTACATCCATTGAAACAATAATGATTTTTTTTCCATTTATAGAACCATCCTCGTAGTAACTACTTAGTGTTGTAAAAATTAGTTAGTGATCAAATTATTATCCGAAACAATCTCATTCATCAGTTTTGTCACATGATCAAATAATTTCTCAGACATGATTTTTTGACAATTACAAATGTGTTTTACAACCAAGCAACAACTCTTTATCTGTAGTTTAAGCATTTCATAAAATTTCCGAGCTTCGGTATTAGGTAGTTAATCCATATAATTCATATTGAAGTCAGCACCATTAGCTACCATTATCATTCTATGGTATGTGTTTGATGATTCTTCACCACAAGAAAATGATTCAGTAATCTCATTTTGGTCAATGTTCAGAGCCATTGTACTTTACCCATGATAAATCCAAACCAAATAAATTAGCACAAAGCCATATTTAGCCAAATAATATCTTATAGTGTTTGCATCATGAAAAAGGATATTCTGACACTTGTGATGATTACATGGACACTTAATTTTTTCTCCATCCATCCATCTCAATTGACTACATGCAAAATTGATGAACAGTTTTAAGCCCACTCAAAAAATATTTATTCAAAATTCTATTCATCTGTACATCCACTGATGATTCGACTCATTTTCCCTGTTTTATTCATAAAAAATAATGCTTAATCATTATTTAGAAGTAAACATTCTATTACTTCAAAATATCCTAATAATTAAATAAAATTACTTTCAGATGAATATTTAAAAATTAAATATAATGAATATCGAGGCAATGTGTTTGTAGAATCTACATGAATAGATAAAGCAATTTTTAGGGTGATAAAGATTAATAGATATCACAGGTAATACTAGATAAAGGGAGCAACATAAGATAATGCACACGAAATGAGAGCAAAAAAGAATGACATTTAAAGTTTGATGGGGGAAAGGGGGAGAGAGAGATAGAGATAGAAAAAAAGATAGATATATAGATAGAGAGATAGAGAGAAAAAGAGAGAGATAGAGAGAGAGAGAGAGAGAGAGAAAGGGGAGAGGGAGAGGGAGAGAGAGAAAGGGTAGAGGGAGAGGGAGAGAGAGAAAGGGGGGAGAAGGGGAGAGAAATGGCGAAAGGAAGCGAGAGGGAGAGAGAGGAGAGGGAGAGGGAGAGAGAGAGAGAGAGAGAGAACAAGCAAGAAAGGAGAGTGAGAAATAAAATAACAAGAGAGAGTGTGTGTGACACATAAAGAAAAAGAGGAAGAGAGTGACACAGAAAGAATTAGAGGGAGAGAGAGACAGAGAATATACTTTTAGAATGAGGAATTATATAAAATAAAAAAACATTTCTTCGGTACAGACCTATCAAATATTACATCTTTTTTCATACATAAGTTCATATATGAGCATGAGGCCCAAAGGCTGGTAATAGGTAAGAGTATGACTCTTATTTGTATTATACCATATATGAGCCTGACCAACGGACACTCTCATGATATGTGCATACATACTGTTGATATTATATCTTTTGTCATTTAATTTAATTTAGTGCAACAAATTAGTATTATCCTCTATATAATTAAATGTTAGTATAGATATAGTTAAACATATAGTTATATATAGATATATGCATATATGTAGTTATAAGTAGATATACATGAATGTATACAAAGTTATAAACAATTATATATATCTACATATATGTATACATATATGTTTACATAATAAAAATAAAGTTATATATATTTACATAGAGTTTTTATAGTTATACAAATATTTATATATAGATATACACTTATAGTTAAATATTATGTTGTATGTTTGTATGCATATAAATATAAATATAGTTACATGTGCTTATACATATAGTTAAATGTATAGATAACTTATATTTATACATGTATGAATATATATTTTTTCATATAATTTCATATATTTATACATATAGTTATGTATTGGTATGGATATACTAAAATACATTTTTTATACTAATATATAAAAATGTATATTAAATATATGTTGTTAATTAATATTAAAATATAGTTATGTATAAAGTTTTTATAGTTATACATATAGTAAGATATAATTATTTATAGTTATATGTTATTATACATATAATATATATAGTTATAAAAATTATATATCATTAACCATTTAGTTTTACACACACACACACACATATTCATACGAGTAGTTATAATTAGTTATACATAAAATATACAAAGTTATAAATAAATATATAGATTTACATATATGTATGCATATATGTATAAATAGTTAAAAATATAGTTATATTTAATTATATAAAGTTATATTTATTTTTACAAATAATTATATATAGTTATACACATATAATTAAACATAATGTTGTATGTTGTTATACATGTAATTATAAATATAGTTACATTTGGTTATAAATATAGTTACATGTAGTTTTAAATATAGTTACACATATTTATACTTATTTTAATACATGTAGGTATATATATTTATTCTTAAAATTTTATATAGTTATATATATAGTTATGTAGAGGTATAGATATAGTAATATATATTTTTATAAACTAATATATACGAATATATATTAATTATAAGTTGTAAATTATATATTTAAATATAATTATGTATAAAGCTTTTATAGTTATACATATAATAAGATACATTTATTTATAGTTATATGTTATTATAGATATAGTATATATTGCCATACTTATTTTTATATAGTTAAACATATAGTTATATAAAAATATATTCATACAACTAATTATAAATAAATAAATAAAGTTATAAATAAATATATAGATTTACATATATGTATACATTGTTACAAATATACTTATATTTAATTGTATAGAATTTTATATAATTATACAAATATTTATATATAGTAATACAAATATTTATATATAGTTATACACATATAGTTATAAATATGTATGCTGTTAAAGATATAGTTATATATAACATTTTTATAGTTATACATTTAGTAAAATACAATTATATATAGTTTATATTATTATACATATGATATATTTTGTTAAAAATATAGTTATATAGAATTACTCATATAATTATAAAATATTATATAGTTAAAAAAATAGTTATATATAGTTATTAATATAGTTATAAAAATGGTTTACATAGTTACAAATATTGTTAAATATAAATTATAAAGAGTTTTATATAGTTATATAAATATTTATAAATAGTTATCATATAGTATGATAACAACACACTCTCAAATGCCCAATTGAATTACACCACTATAGAGAAAGAACTTGTATCAACAATCTTTTCTTTTGGAAAATTAATATCATATTTATTGGGAATCAAAGTCATAGTATATACTAAATATTCTATAATCAAATATCTCATAGAAAAAAAAGATGTCAGGCCAAGATTGATTTGGTGGATTTTACTATTACAATAGTTTGAACTAGAGATATTAGATAAGAAATGTACATATAATCAACAGTGAAAATAGCTTATCAAGACAAGAAAAAAAAAGATAGAAGAGTTGTTGAAGAAGATATTAGATAGATTTTTTTATTTGAACAAATTATAATATTGAATGAAAATGTAACTCCATGGTATGTAGTATTAAATGAACCTTATCATTGCAAGTAGAACTCTAATCAAAAATTGAAGCAAAGTGTTATAGATAGGAGATTAGTGGTATCTTGCATTAATGTCACTTTTTGCTCATGCTCTCATGAATTTGTGGAACATGTTAATGTTTATGTGCTCAAGTATTTTTCTTCTCAAAATTAATGTTAATATTTGCATATATATGAATAAATATATATGTGCATATACACTACCCTACACACACACACATTTATACATCCATATACATTTTTATACATTATATATCAGCATACACATTTTTGTTCTTTTTTATATATTCACACATGTATCTACATTTTCAAAGTAGTGTGTATATATTTGTATGCATACATATACTATTGTACACCCACACAACCATACACATATACCTATATATGTAATGTATTTTTAATGTTACACATGAATCTATTATATATATATGTGTGTGTGTATGTGTGTGTGTAAATGTATTTAAAATTTTTTAATTTTGAAAATTTAATTAAAATAAAATATAATACATTGTACACAATTTATAAAATAATTTAAATTATTTATATTTAAAACAGATATTTGCGTGCGTGCGTGCGTGTGTGTATACATGTGTGTGTGTGTGTGTGTGAAGCATAATAATGCATAAAATGAAATTATGAATTATATATATGAGCTTCTATTTTAATCATAATTGTTTTTTTAATATCTATATTAAAATAACTATCATTATACTCATGTAAATAAATGAAGTTGACATATTTGTAAATTATTTTATTTTTACATTTATGTTAAAAATGAAAATATAGTTCATAAATAGATAATATTATTTTTGTTTTTCTATATAAATTTTTAATTAAAATATTAATGTCTTTGATAAATTTCTTCCTATTATTTATTGTTATTAATAAATTTTTAGAAGCTTTAAAATTCAAACAAATATAATGTAGTGCATATAAATACATGCCTTTAATATTTTGTAAAAATTCAATTATTTCTTTAATTATGTTCAAACAAAACAAATTACCATATAAATACATGAGTAAATTTTTCTACAAATAATTATTTTTTTTATTTTATTCAAAATATATAAATGACCATTTCAATATATGAATTTGTTTTTTTTCAATAATTATTTTTAGATTTTTTTTTAAATTTAATACATTACAATGTTGTATTTTGTAATTAATAAATACATTTCAAACATTGTTTATTTATAATAAATATAACATATTGCATATTATGAGGCGAAAATTTTATTTTGTAAATAAATTTTAATTTTAAAGTTTTATCTTTGTAAATAGAAACTACATCTCTTATATATTTTAATTATTTTTTATAATATTTATTACACAAACATTTTGTTATTTATTTTTAAATTTACAACATGAATTTTAAACAAATGAACATTTTATTAGAAATTAGATTTAGTATAATGATATTATGTGAAACAAAAATACAAAATCTAAACATATTAAATCATAATGTTTATACAAACATATAAAAATATAATAAAAATACATTTAAGGTTGAAAAAATTAAATTTAAGTTCTTAAAATATATGGGAAAATGATAAAGATTTATACAATATCCAGAAAAAATATGTATGAATGAGATGAATGATATGAATGGATATTAAGTTTCTAAAGCATGTAGTTATACATGTTTTAGATGTAGTTATATATTTCTTTTCATGTACTTATATATATGAAGACATATGGCTATGTATAGGTATTGATGTAGATAAATACATTTATATATAGTAATATGTTGAATACATATTGTTAAATACATATATATATATATATATATGTATGTATGTATGTATGTTTGTATATTAAATATATATTGTTATATTTATATATAGTTATGTTTATGTATACTATTTTTATAGTTATAGATATAGTAAAATACACTTATATAAGAAATTTGAATTATATCACACATGCATATTGATGTATGGTTATGTTTAATTACACTTATATAAAATACACGTATGTTTATGTATTTTGTTTATGTATACGGTTTATATAAAGTTATGTATATCGATGTAGATATCAAGTCATCATACCTAATATTGTTTATGTATACTCTTTATGGTTACTGTTTATATATAGTTATGTATATTAATGTAGATAAATACATTTATATATAGTAATATGTTGATATACATATTATTAAATACACACACATATATATATATATAGTTATATATATATATATGTATATTAAATATACGTTGTTATAATTATATATAGTTATGTTTATGTATACTATTTTTATAGTTATAGATATTGTAAAATACACTTATATAAGAAATTTGAATTATATCACACATGCATATTGATGCATAGTTATGTTTAAATACACATATATAAAATACAATTATGTTTATGAATGCTATTTATGTATATTGTTTATATATAGTTATGTATACTGATGTAGATATCAAGTTGGCATATCTATTGTGCACTAGCAACATATACACAATGAGAATGCATTATATCACAAATGTACGAAGTATGTATATGAATAAGTTTATATAAGCAATCCAAGCTTACCATGGTGATTAATGAAGAAGAATATTGGAATAAAAAATAACAGAATCAAAATGCACACTCTTGCATTAAGATAATTGATGAAGAATTATGGTAGAAAACATACCTTAAACCAATAAGAAATCTCTCTTATATTACTCTTCGATTAGGTTTTGATGTGTCAGTGTCGAGAGATAGAGGTGGACTGCGAGGGACTTAGCTGCTTCGCTTGTTAGAGTAATCACTCGCGTCTCGACAACAAGTGATTATATTTATTACCAAAATATTTAAAATTTTAATTATAAAAACATTAAATAAACAATACATATATAATATAAAAAGACTAATTATTTTTATTTATTATCAAAATTTTTTCAAAAAATATTCATGTGTGTGTGTAGCAAGGTACACATGAAAAAAAAATTCCTTATAATTTTTTATTATAAAATTAATTAAATAATAAATATATAAACAATTTAAAAAAAGATATGTTTAGCCTTATAAAAAAAATAAAAAAACTACAAAATTTACAAACTTTATTTAATGAGACATACATGAAAAGATGATTTGTC
Source organism: Sapria himalayana (assembly GCA_029783825.1). Classification (NCBI taxonomy): domain Eukaryota; kingdom Viridiplantae; phylum Streptophyta; class Magnoliopsida; order Malpighiales; family Rafflesiaceae; genus Sapria; species Sapria himalayana. The sequence goes on along the minus strand of JAREIK010002419.1, from coordinate 290,304 downwards.
TTCTAGCCACTCTCCTAAAAGTTATAAAATACTTTTAATGTTAAAAAATATAAAATTATATACATTTTATGGTTATAAATTTATAAAAATTCATATTAATTATTATGAAGATAATATGAAATAATTTTAAAGGAATACAATTTCATATTATTTGATATCATTAATAATTTTTAAAATTCAAAAAATTACTTAAAGTGAGAAGATAATTAAAAAAGATATATTTATTATTATGATAAATATGGAATGTTAAAAGCTAATAGTAAAAATATTACTCAATTGTTTAATTCTTAAAAAATTTAGTAGGGGCAAACATCTATGTATTTATTCAAATTTTGTATTAATTATTTTTTAAAAGTTTCCTATAATCATAATTTTTTTTACTTATAATAATATTTATATTTACTAGTTTATTCGTCAATTCAGATATTTTTGAAAATATGTTCTATTTAATCATACAATGACTTATTTCATATTTTTTTAAGTAGAAGTTTTAATGTATGTTAATTTAAATTTTAAAATATCATAAAAAATTATTATACTAATAGAATTAATTATTTAATGTTACGTTAATACAAATTTTTAAGGTACTTAAAAATTATAAAAAAAATTTTTGTATAATTTTTTAAAAAATTTATACATCATAAAAATAGTTATTTTAGTCCTTATTAATATGATTTTTTTTGTATTTTTATATTTTTTATATTATTTATTTATAATATCCTATTTTTATAATTTTACAAGGAGGATATATCTTTCAAGGATCACTCATCTATAGACCATTAACAGACATTAAATAAACAAAATTAAATACAATATTAAAACTAATAATAAATTAAACAAAAATTAAATAATTAAAGATTGGCTAGTAAAATTTCGTCGCTAAATCCGTCACTATATTTTAGATGTAATTAGCTAGGTAAATTCCATCGCTAAATCCATTATTGTATTCTGGATGTAATTAGCTAGGAAAATTCCATCGCTAAAATCTGTCACTATAATCAGTATGTAATTAGTTAGAGAAATTTCGTCACTCAATTCGTCGCTATATTTTAGATTTTATTAGTTAGAGAAATTCAGTCGCTAAATTTATAGCTATATTCCTGATTTTATTAGCTAGGGAAATGCATCACTAAATTCGTCGTTATATTCCAGATTTTATTAGTTAGGAAACTTCCGTCGCTAAAAACGTGGCTATATTTCACGTTTTATTAGCTAGAGGATTTCTATCGCTAACTCTGTCGCTATATTTCAGGTTTTATTAGCTATAGAATTTCCGTCACTAAATTCGTCGATATATTCTAGGTTTTATTAGCTAGTAAATTACCATCACTAAATTCGTAGCTAAAATCTCTGCTTTTCTTGTGCGGAATTTAGGAAAAAATTTTGTCACTAATCCACCGTAAATTTTTATTTCATTGAAAAATCATAAATTCCTTGCTAATCCCTAGCTATTCCCTTAGCTAAATAAACATTTTCTTTTAGTGAAATATATATATGTAAAACTTTTATAAATATTATATAGTATGTATATCACATTTATATAAACATTATAAGTATTATATATTTATATAAAATTTATAAGTTATATAAATGTTTAAAATATGCATACATATTTTATATGTTATATAAATGTTATCTAAATGTTATATAAACAATTATATAAATGGATAGTGTTATGTAAATGTTGTATAAATATTTATAAACATTTATACATATGTATAAATATTTATATATAACATTATATGTTTATATAAGCATATCAATGTTTATATATAATGATATACATTTATATTTATTAAAGTATAGACATTTATTTTGTATTGTCATATGATTATATAAACGTATAAAAGTTTATATATAATGTTATTTTTTATAATATTTCTAGACACAATAAAAATATAACCCATATATTTCAACTACATTAATTTGATCTCTCATTTTTCTATGAGAAATCAAATTTAATTAAGTATTTCTAGTCATATTACTATCGATGTATTAAAATAAAATATAACCCATTTAAAAATAAAAATATAATTATCTAAAAAAAACATCATTAAAACAAAATCATTATATAATATATATTAGTCATATAAATTTTAAATTTCTAATTAATTTGATTCATAAATTCATGATATGACTTAAAAAATAATTTAAATTAGGCTTCAAATTTATGCAAATGCTTTAAAATCAAAATATAATTGCAACTAATAATGGCAGGGTGGTTTAGTTGGTAGGGTATTGAATTCACAACTACTTGAAGATTGCGAGTTCGATCCTAATTCCTAACTAGCTATCAATATCATCATTTGGTTGGCCAAGAAATATTTCCTCACGTGGTTTAGGTAGATTACCCTTGGTCAGATACCACCCAATTATATATATACACACTCACACACACCCACGCACACACACATATATATATATATATCTATATTCATACACACACACACACACACACACACACATATATATATATATATGTATGTTTGTATGTCTATATACACATATATATGTCTATATACACACATATACATACATATATATAAATATATGTATGTATGTATGTCAATATACACATATATATGTATATACACACATATATACATATATATTTGTCTACACACACACACACACACATATATATATATATCTATATACCTACATATATATATATATATATCAATATACGTACATATATACATATCTATATACATAATAAATATATATCTAGATATCTTTATATCGATATAGATACATATAATCTATGTTAATGTCAATTCATTTAAAGTAATCAATGTTGATAACTATAATAAAAATGACATTTAATTAATCAATTGAGCTTGGTTTGTGTAAACATGTATGTGTACTCAATGCACAAGTTTCTTGGCTAACATAAGGTTAGAGAAAGGTATGTAAATATATCTCTCAACAAATATTAGCATTGATATATCAAAGAGGTCATATCTAATTGTCTTGAACCCGAGACTTATTGCTTTTGAGCGAATAAATGTATCATCGCATCAAAAACAAGATCTATTTTAATTTTAATTTAGGCAAAGCAGTCAATATCGATGGACTATCATTAAAAATGGTATTGAATCCATCAGTCGAGCTTCAATATAAATCTAAGTACAACAGTGTGTGCATTTTGAGGAGAGATGTGAAGGAAAGGTACCGGAAGAATGTTCTCTAGCTCTTTGAATACAAAGTTAAGAACTCCATGAGACTTACAATGTGAATACAATTTCAAATCATCTTCTCTTTAAAAAGTAGATTATATTTAAAAAATAATAATACTATATGAGAGTAAATTTTCCAGGCCACTTCCAGCTAGGACATCTCCTCATCAAATGCATAAAAAGTTTCCAAAACTTAAGGTGCACTAGCAAACTGCATAAACCTTCAAGGGAAAAAGTGGCAATCAACATTGGTTAGAAAAATAATTGGTGGGTCTTGTTTGTAACCTTTTGAGTGTTCCTTTAGTAAAGCAAGTTTCATGATCTTAGAATTGATCTGGTTTGATCTCGAGTGAAGAGCCTGCAAGACCTCTCAGTGATTCTATGACTTTTAACTGACTCACAAATGACTTTAAAAGACTAGTATCAAGCTTCTCTGTCTTCCCATTGCTCTTGATGAACAAAGAACACCTACAATGAACAAAAAATCAATGAACATATACATACATATATATCTAGAGAGAGAAAATAAAGAAAGATAGAGAAAGATAGAGAAAGATAGAGAAAGATTATATATGCACATGTAGAAGATATTGCATCATTATAGATAAAAAATCTAACAATGATGATTTAGGTGATAGTTGGAGCACAACATAGTCTATTGGTGTATTTGCATTCATATTCTCCAATTATATGTACTTCCTCTTATTTCAATAACTTTTTTACATTCATTTATACTTATAGCAAATGAGAATATTAAGCGTGTGGTGTAGATACTGGAAAATGTAAACATAAAAAAAATGAAAAAAGATGATCAAATCAAATTTTGAATATTACGGTGCAAGTCTAAAAATACATGCATAGAATCGCAGGTCCAATTGAGATGAAAAAAAAAGAATAGCTAAATATGTAGAATTAAAATTCGAAATTAGAAACAAAACTTAATAAAAAATATAGTAGTGATCAACTGAGAAGAAAAAAAAAACATAGATATGATACCATCAACACTAAAACCAATTCTAAAATCCAAATCAAAGAAGATTAGTTTCTAGGAAATGCTCATATTCTTCTAACATAAACTAGAATGTCAAGCTAGATGAACCACATGATATTCATTCAGAAAAAAAAGAAACTATGATTTGTTGGGAATCAGAAACTAGATTATCAATTAATGACAGATTGTACACTGACAATCTGCATCGTAGCGATATTCATGTGAAACAGATACATCACATTAGAATCAGTTGATGAACTTGAGTTACTTTGTTTTGAAACCACGTTCTCCTGTAGTCCGGTTTCACTTCTCCTCTCTTCCTCTTCACAAAGATAGATAAAAAGGTTTTAAGTGCTTGAATGCCTTAGCATTTTTATATTTCACGGAAACTATAAATAAAAAAATGAATGTAAATATAAAAAAAAAGAGACAAATATATAAAAGTAAACTAAAATTATAAAAATTAAAAAATATAAATAAAAAAAAAAGAAATAGATTTTTAATTAACCATAAATGATATTATTTCATAAAAAAAAAATAATATATTATAATAAAGTATTTCATATATATATATATATATATATATATATATATATATATATATATATATATATATATATATATATATTATAATTTTTTATGAATTCAATTTATTTTTTATGAATATAATAAGAAATAATTATATAGGCATTAAATTTCATATTATTTGATATAAAAGTATAATTTATAAAATTCTAAAAATTACTTAAAGTGAGAAGTTTAATAAAATAAGTTATTTTTATTATTTTAATAAAAATGAAATATTAAAGTTAATAGAAAAGATCTTATTCAATTGCTTAATTCTTAAAAATTTAAATAGGGACAAAATATACAATTTAAATTCAAATCAACTTAAGGTTAATTTGGTAGTACTTTTTAAAAGTATTTACATGGATAAAAATTAAGTGTTTTTAGGACTATGACAAAAAATTTTATTAGTAATATTTTAAATAACTCTTTTAAAATCCTAAAAAAATAATTGAAGTTTTCTTTTAATAGCCACACTGGCATATTTATATTTTAAATCTTCAAAATTTGTTTGATGTAATTAAAACATCTATGTATTGTATTTATCTTTAAATATCAATTTATTATTTTTAAATTTTATGAAATATTTGAATATTTTTTATCATTCAAAAATTTCAAATCTTCTAGTAAATATTTTTAAAAAATTCCTATAATCATAAAAATATTTTAAAAAAAATATAAATATTTACTTGTTAATTTATTAATTTAGATATTTTTATAATTTTATTTATTTAATAATACTATTAAATATTTTAGTTTTATAGTAGTAGTAATTTTTATGTATGTTTATTTATTAATTAAAATATCTTAAAAAATGATTATAATTATATAATTAATTATTTAATGTTTTTTAAATACAAATATTTAAATATCATAATTAAATTCTTTGAAACAAATATTTGTATAATTTTTTTAAAATTTTATAATCATAAAAATAGTTTTTTAGCCTATATTAATATAAATTATTTATTTATAATATCCTATTTTTATAATTATATGAGAAAAATGTGACCCTCAAGGATTGCTCATCCATTGACCATGACATACCATTAATATATGAAATCACATAAAATATTAAAAAAATTAATATAAAAAAATTAATTTATTAAAGATTTGCGATGAAAATTATCCCAAGCCAAAATAGCAAGAAAAATAATTATATCTAAATACATATATTTTGTGAAAATTATCATTTAAGAAATAATCGCTAGAAAATAAATATAAAATCAATAAGAAAAATTTTAGAATATTATTTAGCGAGGGATTTATCTTTAATTAATTAGCAAGAAAAAATCCAAATTTAAAGTTATTGCTAAAATATACACCATTCTTTGTGGGAAAATTTACGATAATATTAGCTAGGAACAATTTTCAATCAAATATTTTGAAATCTAATCCATCAAAAATCCATTGATAATTTATAGTTCAATGTAAAATCAAACATCTCTTAATATTCCCTAGCTAATGCTTAGATAATTAACTTGGGATTATTTCCATAGCTAAATTTTGTAGCTAAAAAATATTTTTTTATAGTGAAACAGACATATAGATAGATAGATAAATAGAAAAAAATCTAGATAGATAGAAAGACAAATAGATAGATAGATAGATAGACAAATAGAATGACAGATAGATAGATAGATAGATAGATAGATAGATAAACAAATACATAGATAGATAAATAAATAGATAGACAGATAGAAAGACTGATAGATAGACTAATAGATATATAGATAGATAGTTATATAGATATAAAGATATATAGACAGTATATATATATATATATATATATATATGGATAGATAGATAGATAGACAATAGATAGATAGATAGACAGACAGATAGAGAGATAGATAGACAAACAAATAGATAGAAAGATATATAGATAGATACATAGATATATAGAAAAATGGTAGATAGATAAATTGGTAGATAGATAAACACATAGATAGATCGATCGATAGATAGATAGACGGATATATAAACAAAAAGATAGACAAGAAGATAGAAAGATACTTAAACAGATATATAGATAGATAGATTTATAGATAGATAGATAGATAAACAAATAAATAAATAGATAGATAGTCAAATAGATAGATAGATAGATAGAAAGATAACATATAGATAGATATACAGATAGATAGATAGATAGATAAATAAATTGATAGATAGAATGATAAATAGAAGATAGTTAGACAAATAGATAGATAGATATATATATATATATATATATATATATATATATATATATATATATATATATATATATATATATATATATATATATATATAGACAGATAGATAATAGACAAATAGATATACAGATAGATAGATAGATATATATATATATATTTCTATCTATTTGTCTAACTATCTTCTATATATATATCTATATATATCTTATATATATATATAGACAGTGAGATAGATAGATATATTGATAGAGAGACATATAGATAGATAGATAGACACATCGATAGATAGACACACATACATATAAACAAATAGACGAATAAATAGATATGAAAACAAAAAAACAATAGATAAACAAAAAATCAGGGAGGCATATAGTATATCACGTAGGCAGAAAAGAAATTGACACATGGATAGAGAGATAGTCAAATAAATAGATAACCAGATAGATAGACAAATACATAGATAGAAATATAGATAGTTATATAGATAAATTCATACATAGATTCATATATCGATAATTAGACAGGTTGATTCCCAAATTGAAAGATAGAAAGATAGTTATATAGACAAATAGATAGACAAATAGATAAACAAATAAATAGACAAATATATAGATAAATAAAGACATAGATAGATAGATATATAGACAGATACAGAGATTGATAGATAGATATAAAGATATTTAGAAAATTAGATAGATAGACAGACAGATAGATAAACATATAGATAGATAGATAGATACATATATAGATTGACAAATAGATAGTTAGATAGATCAATAGATAGAAAGATAAACAAATAAATAGAAATTGAAACAAATAAATATATTAACAAATAGATAGATATATAGATAGGCAGGCTGACATTTAGTCAGACATGGATACACACATACATACATATAGATAGATATACATACAAAAAAATAAAAAAATAGATAGATAGAGAATGAAATAGATAGATGTATAGATAGTTTGATAGATAGATTAATAGACTTATTGATTTCCAGACAGATAGATAGTCAGATAGTTAAATTGATAGATAGATAATTGATAGACAAATAGATATACAGATAGATAGACAAATAGATAGGCACATAGATAAATAGATTGATATAAAGATAGAAAGAAAAATAGATAGACAGAGAGATTGACAGATAGATACATAGATAGATTGAAAAATAGATAGATAGATCAATAGATAGAAAGATAAACAAATAAATAGAAATAGAGACAAATAAATAAATAAACAAATAGATAGATATATATAGATACACATATATATAGATGTATAAATTGTTTATTTATTTATAAATAAACAATTAAATAAACAAATATGTTTATCTTTAAATATATCGATAAATACACATATATATCGATAAATAGATAGATGTATAAATTGTTTGATAGATGAATTAATAGACCTATTGATTGCCAGATAAATAGACAAATATTTAGATAAATAGATACACATATATATAGATTGATATATAGTCAGATAAATAAATCGATAGATAGACAATTAAATAGATAGATAGATAAATATATCGATAGATAAATACACATATTGATAGATAGAATGATTGCTAGATTAATAGATAGATTGTTAGGCAAATTGATTGATAGATTAATATATAAATTGATTAGCATTCAGATAGACATACATACAAATATAAAAATAGATATACAAACTGATAGATAAATAGATAGAAAGGAAGATAGATATACATACATATAGATAGAGAGATAGAAAAACAGGTAGGCAGGCATTCAGGCATGTAGGTAGATAAACAAATAGATAGACAAACAAATAGATAAAAATAAGACACATAAAGGAAGACAGACGAATAGATAGATAAATATATAGAGAGTTTGATATAATGATTAATACATAGATTAAAAGACTAATAGATAGACAGATTAATAGACTTCTAGATATATAGATAGATAAATACACAAATAGATTGACAGATAGATAGTCATATATATGAATAGATAGAAAGATAGACAAATAGATAGATAAATATTTAGATTGAAAGATAGATCGATAAATTCATAGATAAAATGATTTATAGATAAATAGATATGCAAATTAATGGAAAGATTAATAGACAAATCGATAGATAAATAGATAGACTATTAGATAGGTAATTAGATAGAGAGATACATAGACAAATAGATAGACAAAAAGATAGATATATTATTAGAAATATAGATAGATTGATTGATTGACAAATAGATTTATAGATAGATAGACAAATAAATAGACAAATAAATAGATAGATAGATATAAAAATATATAGATAGCGAGTTAGCTAGTTAGTTAGATAGATAGATAGATTGTCAGAAAGATACAAAAATAGTTAGATAGTTTGTTAGATAGATATACAAATAGATTCACAGATAGAGAGAATGATTGATTGATTGATAGGTAGATAAAAAGTTAGATAGATTGATAGATAGATAGTATATAAATAGACATTTAGCTAGAAAGACAAAGAGATAGATAGATAGATAGTTAAGTAGATAGATAATAGATAGATGGATACATAGACAGATAGATAAATAGAAAAAATTGATACGTAGATATATAGATAGACATATTGATAGAGAAATAAATTGATAGACATGCAGATAGTTAATTAGTCAGTTAGTCAGCCAGGCAAACATTCATATAGGTAGGTAGATAGATAGACAAATAGAAAAATAAATAAATAGTCAAACATACAAACAAAAAGACAGATAGTAGAAAAGCATATATATAGATAGTTTGATAAATAGATTAATTGAAAGATTGATAGAGAGATAGATAGATTGACTTAATGATAGATATATTGATAGACAAATAGATAGATAGACAAATAGCTAGATAGATTGATAGATAAAATGATAGATAGATTGATAGATAGATTGATAGATAGACTATTCAAAAGATTGATATATTAATTGATAGATATAATAATAGACAGATAAATAGACAAAATGATAGACAAATAGATATATAGATTGATAGATAGACAAACATATAGACAGATAGATAGGTAGATAGATTGATAGATAGTTATATAGATATAAAGATAGATAGATAGATAGATAGACAAATAGAGAGTTGATAGAATGATAGAAAGATAAAAAGATAAACAAATAGATCGATAGATATATAGATGTATAGATTGATATATAAATTGATAGACAGATTGATTGATAGATAAATAGATAAAATGATTAATTGATAAATATATTCATAAATAGATTGAAAGAAAGATTAATAGATTGATAGAAACAAAGATAGATAAATAGATAGATAGATAGACAGAAAGATAGATAGATAGTAAGATAAATAAATATACAGTTTGATATACAGGTTGATAGATAAAGAGATATATAGTTAGAAAGATAGATAGTTAAATAAATAGAAACATAGATAGATAGACTAATAGATAAAAAAATATGTTGATAGATAGATAAACAAATTGATGGTAATAAAGATAGATAGATATATTTACAAATAGAATGATTGATTGATAGACAGATTCATATATAGATTAATAGTCAGATAGATAGATAGATAGATAGATAGATACAAAGAAATATAAATAGATAGATATATACAAAGAGACACATAATTAGATAAATATATAGAAAAATTGATAGATAGTTTGATAGACATATCGATTGATAGATAAATAGATAGACAATGATAAATATATAGATAGAGAGATAGACAGATAGACAGATAGAGATATAAAAAGATAGATATATAGTCAGATAGATAGTTAGATAGATAGATAGAGATAGAGAAAGATAGATATATAGACATATAGATAGTTAGATAGATTGATAGATTGATTAATTGATTGACAGACATATAGGTAGATAGATAGATACATAAATACATAAATAGATATATAGATAGATTATTAAATAGATACATAGATATATATTGATTGATATATAAATAGATAGATAGGTAGACATATAGATAGGCATATAGATAGACATATAGATAGATAGATTGATTGATTGATAGATTAATAGACATATTGATATAAAGGCTGATTAATAGACAAATATATAGACATATATATAAATAGATAGATAGATAGACAAAAAGATAGATGATAGATTGATAGTTAGATAATAAATAGGTAAACAGATATTTAGTTAGAATGTTTGATTGAAAGATATTCAAATAAATAGATTGACAGATATATTGGTATATAGATAGATAGTTAATTAGTTAGATAGATAGTCAAATAAATAGACATATAGATTGAAAAATAGATAGATAGATAGATAAATATATATACAAATAGATAGACAGATAGATAGATATATATATATATATACACAAATTGAAAGATAAATAGATAGATATATATAAATATAGAGATATAGATAGATAGATTTATTAATAAATTGATAGATAGAAAATAGATAGAAAGATAGTTAGATAGAATGACAAATAGATAGACATATAGATAGACAAATAGATAGAAAGAAAATAGATATACAAATAGATAGATGGATAGATATATAGATAGATATACAGATAGATAGATAGATAGATAGAGATATAGATGCATAAATATATTGATAGATGGATAGACAGATAGACACACATATAAACAGAAAGAAAGATAGGTAAACAGATAGATTGACAGATTTATAGATAAATAGATATACATATAGATATATATATATATATATATAGACAGATATATTGATAGACTGATAGATTGAAAGATAAATAGATATGATGATAGATAGATATATAGAAACATAGATAGAATGATAGTTAGATAGATAGACAAATAGATAGACATATTGATAGACAAATAGATAGATAGATAGATAGTAAAGAAGATAGATAAATAGATAGATAAACAAATAAATAGACATATTGATAGATATATTGATACACAGATAGTTAGACAGAAAGATAGACTTATAAATACTTAATAGAAAGGCAAATCTATAGACATATAAATAGATAGTTATATAGCCAAATTTATAGACAGATAGATTGGAAAATAAATAAAAAGATAGATAGATAAATAGATAGACATATATCTAGATAAATTGATATATAAAATGAATGATAGATTGATATATTGATTGATAAATAGATTGATAGAATGATAGATTGAAAGATTGATAAATAGATTGATACAATGATATATAGATAGATAAATAGATAGATAGACAAATAGATAGAATAATAGATGGATAGAAAGATAGATAGATAAATAGACAGAAAAATAGACAATGGATTGGCAGATATATTGATAGTTAGATATACAAATATATAAATAAATAGATAAATAGACATATAGACAAATAGATATTTAAATGGATAGGAAGATAGAAAGATAGAAAGATATACAGATAAATTGATAAATAGATAGATGGATAGATTGATAGACAGATTGATAGACAAATACAAGATAGACATATAGTTATAATGATTGATTGATAAATAGATTCATAGAAAGATTGAAAGATAGATTGATAGACATATAGAAATAAAGATAGATTAACAGATAGATAGATAGATAGATAGATACATGGATAGAAAGATACATAGATAGCAAGGTAGATATATAGATAGATTGATATACACGTTGATAGAGAGATCTATAGATAGAAAGATAGATAGATAGATAGATAAATAAATAGACAGACAGATAGATAGATAAACTAATAGATAGACAAATAAGAAGATAGATAGATAAATAGATCGAAGGATATATAGATAGAATGATTGATTGATGACAAATCCATAAATAGATTGATAGTCAGATTAATAGATAGATAGATACAAATATATATAAATAGATAAAGAGATAAATTGATAGACACATAAATATAAATAGAATGATAGATAGATAGATAGATTGATAGACAGATAGATTGATAAATAGATAAATAGATAGACAATGATAGATACATAAATAGATAGATAGACAGATAAATATATAGAGAGATAGATAGATAGACATATAGTTAGATAGATAGATAGAGTAAAGACAGATCGATATACATATTGATAGACACATTGATAGACAAGTTGATTTATATATCTTTAGAAAGATAGATACCCAAATAAATAGATAGATAGATTGGAAAATTGATAGACAAATAGATATACAGATAGATATATAGATAGATATACAAATAGATAGATAGATATATAGACAGATTGATCAATAGATAGATATATTGATAGAGAGATAGACATATATATATATATATGCCTATAGATAGATAAATAGATTCACAGATAGACAAATATCTAGATAAATAGATTTATAGATAGATAGATAGACAGACAGATAGATTGTTAGATAGATAGATAGATAGATAGATTGATTGATAGATATATAGGTAGACATATATATAGACAGATAGATAGGAAGATTGATAGTTAGAAAGAAAGATAGATATTTAAAAAAAATGATATATATATATATATAGACAAATTGATAGACATATAGATAGAAAAATAGATATAAAGATAGATAGACATATAGATAGATAGATAGATAGATAGATAAATTGATTGTTAAATAGATAGATAGATTGACAGATATCAAGACAGATAGATAGACTGATAGATAGCAAGACAAATAGATAGACAGATAGATATATAGATAGACAGACAGATAGACAAATATACAAATAAATAGACTAACAAATAGAAAAATAGATAGACAGTTAAAAAGACATATAGTCAGTTAGTGAGTCAGACAGAAAGGAAAATAGTCACGCAAGCAGTTTTATAGATAGACAAATAGACAGACTAACTGAATGATTGACAAACTTATAGATAGATAGATATTTAGTTAGATATATAGATAGATATAATGATAGATATATAGATTGATAGACAAATAGATATATATACACAATTAGTTAGATAGATAGATAGACAAATAGAATGATTGATTTTTAGATAGATACATAGACAAATTGATAGATAGATAAATAAATAGATTGATAGAGAGATAGATAGAAAGATAGATAAATAAATATATAGCCACATATTTAGACAGATAGAGAGATAGAATGTTTAATAGATAGATTGATTGATAGACATGTTGATAAATAGATAGATATATAGATACATAAATAGATAGATAGATTTTTAAATAGAGAGGCCGATGGAGAGATAGATGGATAGATAGATAGAAAGACAGATTGATAAATAAATAGTTTGATATACAAAAAAGTAAACAGATAGATAAATTGAAAGATAAATTGAAGGATAGATAGACAAATAGTTAGAAGATAAATAAACAAATAGATATACAGATAGATATACATAAAGAGATACAGATATATATATATAGAAAGATTAAAAGATAAACATATAGATGGTATATTGATATATAGACATATACATAGACAAATAAATAGGTAGATAGATAGGCAAAAAGATAGACAGATAGATAAAAGTTAGATTGACACACATAGATAAATAGATAGATAGATTGATATATAAATAGATAGATAGATATATATATATATATATATATATATATATATGCAGATATATAGACATATATATAGATAGATAGATAGATAGATAAAAAGATACATAGAAATATAGATGGAACGATAGATAGAAAAACAAATAGACATATAGATAGATAGACATAATGATATAAAAATAGACTGACAAATAGATACATAGATAAAAGATAAACAAATAGATAGAAAGATAGATAGGTAGATAGATAGACAGATAGGTAGATAGATTGTTAGAATGATAGATAGATAAATAAATAGATAGTTAGATAGATGACAGACAAATAGATAGATAAATAGATAGACAGATAGATAGACAGATAGATATATAGTTATATAAATTGTTAGATTGATAGATAGATAAATAAATAGATAAATAAATAGATAAATAGATAGATAACAGATAAATAGATAGATAGATAGATATATATATATATATATATAGACAAATAGATATACATATAGATTGATTGATTGATAAAAAGATAGATTGACAGATAGATTGATTGATAGAAAGAAAGATAGATATATAAATAGACAAATAAATAGATAGATAGATATATTGGTATATTGACAGACAGACATATAGATAGATAGATAGATAGATAGATAGAAAGATTTTTAGTTAGATGGGTTGATAAATAGATAGATAGATACATAGATATATAGATTGAAAGATATACAGATAGATAAATAGATAGAAAGACTGATAGATAGATATATAAGATAGATAGATAGATGAAAAACACATAGACAGACAAATAGATAGACAAAAAAATAGATAGATAGATAGAGGGATAGATAGATAGATAGATAGATAAACAAATAAATAGACTTACATATAGACAGATGGATTGATTGATTGATACACAAATAGATAGATAGATAGATAGATAGATACACATATAGATAGATTAATAGATTGATCGACATATTGAAAGATAGATAGACAGATAGATAAATAGATAGATTGAAATATAAATAGTCACATAGCTAGATAGATAGCTAGATATATAGAAAGATAGATACATAAGTAAATAGATAAATAAATAGATAGATAAATTGACAGATAGATAGACAGACATATAGATAGATAGATAGTCATATAGGTAGATAGATAGACAGACAGATAGATAGACTGATATAAAGACATATAGATAGACCAATAGATAGATAGATTATAAAGATACAGGTTGACTAATAGATAGACTAATAGATTCATGGATAGATAGAATGATTGATTGATATACGGATCGATAGACAAATAGATAGACAAATAGATAGACAAATAGATGCATAGATATATAGACAGATAGATAAACAAATTGATAATTAGATTAATAAAAAGAATGATAGATAGATCAATAGAAAGATTCATATATAGATTGAATAAAAAATTGATAGATATATTGATTGACATATTGATAGATAGATTTATAGATATATAGATTGATAGAATTATAGATAGAAAGATAGATATATAGACAGATATATAGATAGATAGAAAGATTATTAGACAAATAGATAGATAGACAAATAGAAACATATATGATAGAAAAATAAAAACATAGAAAGAAAGATAGATATATAGATAGATAGACCAAAAGATAATAGATATATTGGAAGATTAATAGTCAAATAGATAGACAAATATATAGAGAGATAGTTATATAAATAAATGGATAGAATGATAATAGAAATACAGATTGATACAAAGTAAAATAGTTAGACAGAATGATAATAGATATATAAAATGATATATACTAAAATAGATATACAGACAGATAGATATATATATAAATAAATATGTATATATATATATATATAAATAGATAGAAAGATAGATAAATAGATAAATATATATATACATACAGATAAATAGATAGATAGAAAGATAGATAGACAAACATATGGATAGAGTGATGGAGAGATAAATAGACAAATAGATAAAAAAATAGATTGGAAGATAGATTGATAGATAGAAAGATAAACATTAAAACATATAAATAAATAGAAAAATGAATAGACAAGTAGAAAAATAGATAGAGAGAGAGATATATATATAGATAGATATATAAACATGTAGAAATATTTATAGATATACCTACAAATAGATCGATAGATAGACATACAAACAGATAGAAAATAGATAGAAAGATAGATAGACAAATAGATAAAAAGATTGATATTCAAATTGATAAATAGATTGATAGATATATTGATAGACACACAAATATATAGATTGAAAGATAAATAAATCGAAAAATCAATATATAGAATGTTTGAAAGATAGATAGGCAGATAGGTAGGCATAAAGATAGATAGATAGATAGACAAATAGACAGGTAAATAGACAAACACATAGATAGATATATTAACATAAAGATAGATAGATTGAAAAATAGATAGATAGATAGTTAGATAGTTATTTGGAGACCATAAGAGGTCATAAGAAGCAGCGAGTGTACGGCATCGACTCGAATGGAGTGACATTTTGTTGTAGCATTCAAGCTTCTATTTCATTTGTCTCAGCAATGGTGGATGAGGCGGTTGAACAACAAGTAATGGAAACAAATGAATATATTGTAGTTATGGAGAACAAAATGAAAAAGAAGGATGAGCAGATATCTCATTAGATGGAAGATATATATGAAATTAAAGAACATAAGGATGAGCAGTATACTAATTTGATGGAAGAAATACAAGAAATTAAAGAAATGAATGATGAGATGAAAGAAATTAAGAATGTAATGCAACAGCAGATGTCCTATATGAAGACACAGTTAGTTGCATTGGTGCAACAAATAGCATTCCGAGATCTGGCTATGAAACCTCGTAGGAGAGGCTAACTTTTTCTACAAATTATGAGAATGATTTCGTATGAGAATTATTTATGAACTGTTATTGATTTTTGTTTATGTGTAGCAAAACATATTTAGATTTTTTTGTAGGTTTCAATTTTTTTTATTCTGGTTTTCTTCTTTTATTTTCCGATTAACTTAATAATGATTCTTTGTAGGACATATTATGTGAGACGCACGAAAACATTCTAATTCAAAGCAATCAGACAGTGCCACTATCTTTCCAATGCATTGGTCCCATATTTACTAATTTCAGCTTGATCAAAAGGGGGCCTAGCTTCTATTATTTCATTATTCCAAAAAAAAATATATTTTTGCACTCTATTTATTTCTAAACATCATTTATGGATATCTTTTACATTTTTGTTGGAGCTATATGATTATCAACTTTAATTTGTGTTTGTTCATGTCTATAATAACTATTTTTATATATTTGTGAATATGTTTGTGTCCCCGAATTTTTTGTGTAGATTTTTAGTATATTATAGGTATGTAAAAGCTTTGGTTGGTCCTACATGGTGCTTGAAACAACACCTTAGCTTCTGAAGTTGTGAGATGAACCAAAAAAATTAATTCCACGCAAATGCAGGTTTGTTGTTGACACTCTTATTTTGTGCAAATAAGCATCGTCGCATTTTAGATCTATGATTGCTTGTTATCTGTTATTGGTTTGTAAATGTAGTATGTTATGCTCTATGTGCAGGTGTAATAATGTTCTCTATCTGTGTGGAGTACCAAAGGAAAAAGAACTAGAAATGCTGACCATGCCTGAGAGATCTATATGCGTATTTTTTAAGTCGTATACTATTTTCTTATGTTGTCTTTTATGGTATGTGTATTTGCATTAAAATGCAAGTGTGTGTGTCATCTAAGGCTATGTGATTATATATACATACTTATAATACTGTAGTATGTACGTACATATATACTTGGTATAAATGTATGTATATACTCAGTATATATCTACGTATATACTGAGTATATAAATGCATATATCCCGAGTATATATGTTTATATATACTGAGTATATTTGTACGTATATACTCAGTATATATTTTCGTATATAATGAATATATTTGTATGTATATACTTAGTATATACATATATATATACTACAGTATATGCGTATGTATATACTCGGTATATATGTACATTATATAATGTAGTATATGTACGTATATACTAAGTATATGCGTACTTTTATATTTTAGTATATACGTACGTATATACCGAATAAATATATAAGTGGGTGCATATATTTATTTGTAGACATGTATATATTGTCATATGTAAACACCCATTTACACACAGCCACACTATTGAATATATAATTGCTCAGGCTGGTCTGGTCATCATCGTCCATTGCTCACAGATGTAAGTAATAAAAGCCTTGGATATTAAACTTTTCCTAAAGTTGTGAGATGAAGATATTTCTGGTCCAAGCCAGCCATGCATATAAAGGTTGGTCTTAAAAATCTTACTAATTGTATTGATAGGCAATTATCACATGGTACCAAGCGAACGTATGAGTAAATAAGATTTTTTGCTCTATGTTCTTTTATGATTGGTTCTAATTATACTAGGTCTTAGAATGATGATGATATGATGCTCATGTAGCGTCATGTAATTCTGGTCTAGGAAGAACATTAGGACCTATTTTTGGAGAAGCTGCTCGCCGCCTTATCAAAAACTCTCTCAATCTCAAGTTCATCAGTCGAGCATCATCGCTCATCCTACTTTTATTATCAGCAGCAGCAGCGGTGGCAATGGTTGCAACAATGACAGTGGGACAGCGGCGGCAGTGGCAGTAGAGATGGCAGCGGCAGCAGCAACATCAAGAAATGTGGTATATACGTACGTGTATACTCTATATATATGTATGTATAATACTGCAGTATTTTATGTACATATACTGAGTATATATGTACTTAGTATATATGTACACATAATACTACATTTTATATATACATATGCTACAATAATATATGTACGTGTGAAATGCTAGTATATATGTACATATATACTATAGTATTATATATTTATCAAAACATAGTTTTATTTATTTATTTTGATTTGATTGAGTAGTTTATATTTCTTACATATATGGTACCGCATTGTTCTCCATACGAAGCTTGTATAAGTGAAGAGATTTTTCACTATACATGAAGCACCGTTACTCGGACAACTTTTTCGCAGCATAAAGTTGGTGATCATAGGTGTAGAGGGAGAGAAAGCAATGTTAATGCATTGATAGATTGTACTTTATGTACTGTTGGTAGATACATTGATGAATAAGATATAATAAAATTTTGTTATTTTTTTGTTTTAATTATGTAAAATATTGTATTAGAATAAGCTATTAAATAATTTTTTTAATTATAAATTATCATTTATTGTTTCTGTTTTTATTGAATTTAATATAAAAATATTAAATTATTTAATTAAACATTGTTTAAAAAAATTAAATTCTAAATATAGTTATGAAATTAAAATAGCTATGGAAACATCCCTAGCTAATTTAGCAAAATTTCCCTAGATAATTTTGCTAGTGAAAATACTCTTACAAAATTAGCTAGGGGAAATTTTCTTGCTTAAATTGCAAGGGAAAAATCCTTTGCTAAATTAGATAGGGAATTTTTTCTAGCTAATTTAGCTAGGGATATCTTTATTTTAGCAAGTGATTTTTTTAGTCGATAAATTTATTTTGCTAGAGACTATTTTCATAGCTAATATTTAGTGAAGAGCACTTTAGTTAGGGAAAGCTCCGTCATTATATCCATTTAGTGACAGAAACTCTCATTTAGCTTGCAAATTTAGTTAGGGAAATTATTATTTTTAGCTATGGATATTTCCATTGCTAAATTTTTTGCTAGGGACACTCTCCCTAGCTAAATTTTAGCGATGAGTACTTTAGATTGGGAATGGTTCCATCATTAATCCATCGCTATATACTATTTGCGATGAAAATGCCCATTTAGCTAGACAATTGTCCCTAGCTATATGAGATTTTTCTTGCAGTATTCATGGAAAGATTATACATTATGCACTATTATTAGACACATTGATGAAGAAGTAGATATAATCAAATTTTGTTATGATTATATTTTAACACTAAAACATATTGTATCAGAATAATATATTAACTGATTTTATATTTTGTTAATTATAAATAATGGGTTATAGTTTATATTTTTATTAAATTTAATATAAACATTTAAAAATATGTAATTAATTTTTTGGTAAAAAAAATAAAATTGTAAACAGAATTTGGAATGAAAATAGTTAGCCATTTTTTGCTCGTTAATTTAGCACGAGACATTTCACTCACTAATTTAGTTACGGAATATTGTGAAGCTCTACATTAGGATCAAAATTAGCAATGGAAAAAATTAATTTAGCTAGAGAATTTTCTGTCACTAAAAATTTTAAGCTATGGAATTTTTTCGTCATTAATTTTAGTGACGAACACTTTAGCTTTAGAAAAGTTCCATCTATAATCCATCGTTATTCCATTTTAGTGATGGAAACTACCCATTTATCTAGGGATTTTTTCTTAGTTGCCTGGGATTTTTCTTGTAGTGACAGACAAATTGATAGGTAGATAAAGAGATAGAGAGATAGATATATAGATAAATAGTTAGAGAGATAGACATATACATAGGCAAATAGATAGATAAATAGATAGATAGATATATAGATAAAGAGACATATAGACAAGCAATTAGATATATATATATATATATATATATATATATATATATATATATATAAGATAGATAGATAAATAAATAGATAAAAGATAGATATACACAGAAAAATAGTTAAACAAATAGAGAGATAAACAGATAGATAGTTAGATAAATAGATAAACATATAGATAGATAGACAAATAGATAAAGAGATAGATTGAGAGATAGACAGACAGAAAGACAAACAAATAAATAGACATATATACTGATAGAGAGACAAATATATAAATAGATAGAAAGTTAGACAGATAAACAAACATATAGATAAACATATAGATAGATAAATATGTATATAAATAGATAAATAAATAGACAAATAGATAGATAGATAGACAAAAAGATAAATAGCTAGATAGATATATAGATAGACAGATAGAGATATAAATAGACAAATAAATAGTCATATAGTTGGATAAATAGATAGATAGATTGACAGATAGACAAACTGATAGATAGACAGATAGATAAACATTTAGATAGACATAGATATAGATAGATAGATAGACATATAGATAGATAGATAGATATATAGACAAACATGTAGACACATAGACATATAAATAGACAGATGGATAGATAAATCTATAGACATATAGATAGACAAATAGATAGAAAGATAAATAGTTTGATAGACTGACAGACAAGTAGTCATAGAGATAGTTAGATAGATAAATAGATAAATAGATATAAAGATAAATAAAATGAAAGAGAGATTAATAGATTGATTGATAGACAAATTCATAGACAGATTGATAGATAGAATGTTAGATAGGTTGATAGACAGATTTATAAACATGTTTATAGATAGATTGATACACTGATTCAAAGATATATTGATAGATAGAATGATAGACAGATTAATAGATAGATAGATAAGCAAATTACTAAACAGATTGATAGATTGATTGAGAGATAGATTTAAAGATAGATAGATAAATAGACAGATTCATAGACCGGTAGATAGACATATAGATAGATATATGTAAATAGATAGATTTATAGATAGACAGATAGATAGATAGATAGATAGACAGATATATAGATAGATTGATAGACAGACAAATAAATAGATAGACATATTGATAGAGAGACAGACATATAGATAGATACACAGATAGATAGATAAATAGATAGATAGATAGATTATTAGACATATAGATAGATAGATAGACAGATAGATAAAGTGATTGATTGATAGATAGAAAATTAGATAGGCAGATAGATAAACATATAAATACAAAGATAGGTAGATAGATAGATATATAGATACACAAATAGATAGATAGACATGCAGACAGACAGATAGATAGATAGATAGACAAAGAAAAAGACATATAGATAGATAGATAAATAGAAAGATATATATGGATACATAGATATATAGATAAACATGCAAATATATAGAAAAATATATAAGCAGATAGATACAAAGATAGATAGATATATAGATAGATAGATAGATAAACAAATCGATAGATATACAATAGACATATTGAAAGAAAGAAGAAAGATTGTTAGATAGATAGATATACAGATAGAGATGATATTAGATAAATAGATAAACAGATAGATAGATAGACAGATAGATAAAAGAAAGAAAGACAGACATATATATAGATAGATAGAAAGATGGTTAGAAAGACAGGTAGTTTAGACAGATAGAAATAACAAATAGACATACATATAGACAAATTGATAAAAAGATAGATATATAGATAGATAGATAGATAGACACATACTTAGAAAGAAAGAAAGAAATGAATGATTGATTAATAGATAGATATATAGATAGATAGATATATAACAATCACATAGATAAAAAGATATATAGATATATAGTAAGAAAAATAATAAGACAGATAGAGAGGCATGTAGATAGACAGATAGATATACATATATATTGAGAGATAGATTGACAGATAGATAGACAAATAGATCGATAGATAGATATAAATAGATAGAAATAGATAGATAGATACATAGATATATAGATTGAAAGATAGACAATAAATAGACATAGATAGACATATAGAAAGATAGATAAATAGATAGATAGATTAAAGAAATATAGATGGAAAGATAGATAGACATAAAAATAGACATATAAATATACATATAGATAGATAGATAGATAGATGCTTAGATGGATTGATATATAGATAGATAGATAATAGAAAGATACCTAGAGAAATAGATACACAAATAAAAAGATAGATAGATAGATCGGAATATAAATAGAATGATTGATAGACAGACAACAGATAAATAGATAGAAAGATAGATAGACAAATATATAGTCAAATTGATAGAAATAAAATACACAAGTCGACAAACAGATAGATAGAAATATAGAAAATAGACAAATTAAGAGATTAATTATTATACAGACAGATTGATAATAGATAGATAAGTAGATAAATAGTTAATAGATAGATAGAAAGATTTTATATAGATAGATAGACAACAAATATAGGACCAATTTATAGATTGATTATATAGTTTGATAGATTGATAAATATATCAATATATAGATAGATTTATAG
>JAREIK010002419.1:240844-262189 GCA_029783825.1 Sapria himalayana | reverse complement strand
AATCAAGATATGATTTTATGATTTATGTTTTGTATTATGCGGTATTTGATTTTAGAAATGTGTATCTAGGTATAATTTTTGATGCTGCGTGGTGTACACTATGCATTACATCTATGAATATACTATAAAATTATGTTGGCCGACCTCTACTTTTCATCGTCAATGTGGGCAACTTTTGTGTATACATATGCACTATTTATTTAATTCCACTCTAAAATAGTAAAGGTTCATAAAAATAAAAAAACTATTTATACGTTATTATTATAAATTTGAAATCACCATAATAAACCCTATTAGTTTTGGGATTGGGTCATATTTCAATACTAGTTATGAATATCCGAGCTTCCTACACACACACACACACACACTCACACATATTATATATATATATATATATTACAAGACCCTAATCACAATTTCTCCCTTTTTATACATGAGGGCACACTCTATTTCTTAAATAAATCATCACAAATAATTTCTTCATGAAACTAATGATTTTTAATGTCTATCAATGGATGTTCTTCTAATTTTCTTTATATTAATTTATGTGGAAAGTTGTGTTAACCAATGATTATATTTTTGATTTAATGTATATCCAATAGTAATATTCTTTTTATGAGATTAAAGATATTAGATGATAACTAGCAATTTCAATACTTATCCATAAGTTAGATTTCCATGTTGTTGTGTTTTTTCTTCTTAATAATATTCGACAATACTCAATGTGTACCAAATAGAGTCAAAACAAATCAGTTATCAAACATGCTTATTTAATAGAATAATATTTTTAGAAGCTGTATAATAATATTTAACAATATACTATGCTTTTCAATATTATCTGATGATATTGATTCAAAGACAACTAATATTTTTTTTAAATAACATAGACTCTTTTATAGAAATAGATTATATTTGATATAATTTGATAAAGTTCTTGAATATGTATGATATCATCAATATGATTGATACCTTCTCAATGATTTCAATAATCTTTGATACTATTTTTGCCTCTTGTTATATTATAATATTTTGATATATATCCTATCACTACAAGAAAATATCGATTTAGCTAGTGAATTTTAGCTAGGAATCAATCTCTAGCTAAATTATAAGGGATTAGCTGGGGAATAGTAAGGGATTGATGATTTTGGGTTGATTTGGGAGAAGGGTAGGTAGATTAAAAAAAGTATAATATTTTAAATCTATAACATTTTTGATTTAGATAGAGGATATAAAACTATTAAAAATATTTAGAAATTGTTAATGTTTATAATCCCCACAATGTCATGCAACACAATAGATTTTTTTCTAATAAATAATGTTTTATCAACTTTGATATATTATTTTAGGTATATCAATGTAGTTTATTATTACTCTAACAATTCATCTTCTATCAAATTTATAATAACTATAATTTATAGCATTAACAGCTGTGGATTATGAAGAGCTTGGGTATCTGTGTAACATTGATGAATTTCATGCCATACAAGAGTATTCTTCTTACGACAACATTCGTCACAACACCCTTTATCGTGCCGTGTTAATAACATCATCTTTTAACACATGGTACTTTTTCTGTTCTACAATATGTTTATTTTAAACAATTTAAAAAACTAATATATATGAGTAGTGATTGTTAGTTGAACGTTGTAGTTATTAGTTGAGTACCATAACTTTTAGTTGTAACCTATAAGCTTGAATCTAAGTTTCATGTTTCACAAATTTTGTGGCAGATATATCTTTTAATAAATAGTAACAAAGAATATAAGAAAATATGAGAAGTATTATGGAAATGTATATATCATTAATGAAACATTAATTTATAGTACTAGCGAAAATATGTGAGTACTCTTTTAGTGAGTACTCTTTTATAGTTTAATATGATATAAACATATTTACTAATTAATTTTTAGTCCATAACAAATATTATTAAATATTATTTTATATCTTAATACAATAAATATAAATATTGTAATTTCAATAACATCAATACAATATAATAAAAAAATAATAACATATCATGATAATACAACAAAATGAATTATAAAGAACATTAATAAGTTGTAAATAAAAATAAAAATTTCAAAACTATTGAGAATTATATTGTATTTTTATATTTTTTTTATCTTGAGATACTAGGATGAGATGATTCATATAGATTAAAAGTAGTTATAGTTTCTTTTTGTATTTATAAGTGAATTTTTATTTTTTTTAATAAATAATAATGTCATTTTATATCTTTTATTCTTAATATTAAATTATTTGTGAGTCTTTATTTATTTACTTAAGTTGTTTTATTTTTTATGGGAATACTAGATAAGTATTAATCTTTATATTTTTTATCAATATATATATATATATATATGGACATGCAGATATATGTAAAAAATTTATGATGATTTAGCAGAACATCTCTTTGTTATAGAAGCATTAGTAAATGGCCATTCAAAGTAACTTCCTACTCATGTGGAAAATTGTAAAAATATAGTATTTTTTCTCTCTCTCTAAATATCATTGCTGGCCATATTTTAGATATTTGTTAAAGTTGTATGCCTATATATAAATAGTTATATAACTATATATAAATAATTGTATAACTTTATAACACTCTATATAATTAAATATAACTATATTTATAAGTATGTATACATATATGTAAATCTATATATTTATTTATAACGTTATATATTTATGTATAACTATTTGTATGAATATGTTTATATATACCTATATGTTTAACTATATAAAAATATTTATAGTTATATATACTATATGTATAATAACAAATAACTATACATAATTGTATCTTATTATATGTATTACTATAAAAGCTTTATACATTATTATATTTAAATATATAATTTACAACTAATATTTAATATACATTTGTATATATTAGTATTCAAAAATGTATTTAGTATATCTATACCTATACATAACTATGTGTATAAATATATGAAATTATATGAACAAATATATATACATACATGTATAAATATAAGTTTTACTATACGTGTAACTATATGTATAATCACATGTAACTATATTTATAATTACATGTATAATAACATACAACATCAAATTTAATTATATGTATATAACTATATATAAAAAATTGTAAAACTAAATAAAACTTATATAATTAAATATAACTATGTTTTTAACTATTTATACATATATGTATACATATATGTAAATCTATATACTTGTTTATAACTTTGTATATATTTATGTATAACATAATATAACTACTCATATGAATATATATATATATATATATATATATATATAACTAAATGTTTAACGATATATAATTTTTTATAACTATATATATTATATGTATAATAACATATAACTATACATAATTTTATATTATTAATGTATAACTATTATTTAAATATATAATAAACAACATATATTTAATATACATTTTTATATATTAGTATAAAAAATATATTTCTGTATATCCATACCTATACATAACTATATGTATAGATATATGAATTTATATGAAAGAATATATATACATACATGTATAAATACAAGTTTAACTATACGTGTAACTATATATATAACTACATGTAACACTATTTATAATTATATATATATAAACATACAACACATTGTTTAATTATATGTGTATAACTATATATAAATATTCTTATAACTATAAATAATTCTATATAAATAAATATAACTTTATTTTTAATTATGTATACATATAGGTATACATATTTGTAAATATATATAATAATTTATAACTTTGTATACATTTATTTATATTTACTTATAACTACTTGTATGCATATATTTATATATAATTATATGTTTAACTATATGTAACTATTTATAACTACATTTACTATATGTATCCTAACATATAATTATATATGGGATAATATTAATATGTTGAACTAATTTGAAATTAAATGGCATAAGATATAATATCAACAATATGTAAGCACGTAGAATAAGAGTGTCTGTTGATTAGGCTCATATTTGGTATAATACAAATAAGGGTCGTACTCTTACCTAATCCTAGACCTTAGGCTTCAGGCTCAAATATGAACTTATATATGACAAAAGATGTAATATTTGATAGGTTTATACTGAAGAAATTTTATTTTCTTTTATATAATTTTTCATTCTAACACTGAACTCTCTATGTGACTCTTTCTCTCCCTCTCTAATTCTTCTTGTCACTCTATTCCTCTTTTTCTTTATGTGTCACACTCTCTTTCTTGTTATTTTCTTTCTCGCTCTCCTTTATTGTTTATATTCTCTCCCTCTCTCTCCCTCTCTCTTCCTCTCTATCTCGTTCCTTCTCTCTTCCTCTCTATCTCGTTCCTTCTCTCTTCCTTTAACAATTTCTCTCCCCCTCTCCCTCCCTCTTCTCTCTCTCCCCTCTTTCTCTCATTCCCACCTTCTCCCCATTTTTCTGCCCCTCTTTCTCCCCCCACCTTATCTCTCTCTCTCTCTCTCTCTCTCTTTCTCTCTCCCTCTCCTCCTTCAAACATTAAATGTCTTTTTTTTGCTTTCTTTTATTGTGCATTATCATACTTTGCACCCTTTATCTAGTAAACTATGATATCTATTAATCTTTATCATACTAAATTTATGTTATCTATTAATGTAGATTCTGCAGATGCATTGCCTCAATATTCATGATATTTAAATTTTAAATATTAATCTATAAGTAATTTTATTTTATTATTTGTATATTTTGAAGTAATAGAATGCTTTATTTATAATACAGATTGGTCATTATTTTTTGTAAATAAAACATGGCAAGATGAGCTCAGATCATTAGTGGATGTACATAAGGGTTATTAATGAATTTTTTGAATAAAGATTTTTTACTGGGCTTGAAACTTTAATCAATGTTGCATGTATTCAATCGAGATTGATGGATGGAGAAAAAATTAAGTGTCCATGTAATCATCAAAAGTATCAGAATATCCCTTTTCATGATGCAAACACTATAATATATCAATTGACAAAATATGGCTTTGTTCCAAATTATTTTGTTTGGATTTATCATGGGGAAAGTACAATGGCTTTGAATATTGAACAAAATGAGGGTATTGAATCATTTTCTTGTGGTGAAGAATCATAAAACACATACCATAGAATGATCACGGAAGCTACTAGTGCTGACTTCAATATGGATTACGTGGATGAACAACCTAATCCGAAAGCTCAAAAATTATATGAAATGCTTAAAATTACAGATAAAGAGTTGTAGCCTAGTTGTAAAACACATTCACAATTGTCACTTGTGGCTCGACTAATGAGCATTAAGTCAGAAAATCATATGTCTAAAAAATTATTTGATCAGGTGACAGAACTGATGAAGGAGATTATTCCGGATAATAATTTGATCACTAACAACTTTTACAACACTAAGAAGTTACTTCGAGGAATTGGTCTACAAGTGGAAAAAATTGATTGTTGTTTAAATGGATGCATGTTATATTGGAGCGGTGATAGTAATTTAATTAGCTATAAGTTTTGTGACCAATCTCGATTTTCGAAGGCACCTCGTGTTGTAGATACGCAAAAAAAGTGAAGGTAGTCTTTAAGAAGATGTATTATTTTCCAATAATTCCTCGATTACAGAGACTATATGTATCAAATGCTACAACAAATGATATGAGGTAGCATTCCGAGCATTAGATTGAAGAATGGCTACTTTGTCATCCATAAGATTTACCTGCTTGGAAGCATTTTAATTATATACATCAATATTTTGCAGTAGAAAGTCGAAATGTGACATTGGGTCTATACACTGATGGATTTCATCCATTTGGGCAATCTGGACAATAGTATTCAACATGGCCAGTGATAGTGACACCTTATAACTTGCCTCCATGGTTGTGTATGAAGGAGCAATATATGTTTTTGTAAATATTGGTTCAAAGGCCAAAAAATTCAAAAGACACACTGGATGTTTTCTTACAGTCTTTTATTGCAGAGTTAAATCATTTATGTTGTCATGAATACATATGATATCTCAAAGAAGCAAAATTTCATTATGTGAGCAGCCCTTATGTGGACGGTAAGTGACTTTCATGCATATTCAATGTTGTCTAGCTGGAGTACTACATGATGATTCGCATGCCCGTATTTCTTGACAAAGTATGATGCATTTACCCTTAAATTTAGTGATGAATAGTCATGGTTTGATAATCATCGTAAGTTTCTATTTACGAATCATTCATTTCAAAGAAAAAGAACTACATTTCAATAAATAAAAACAATAATGATACTTGCACCAGTGGTTCATTCAGGAGATGAAATTATTATAGAGATTCATAGTTTTGGTTTGAAGAAGGTAACTGAAAAGGATGCTACTAGAAGTAATGGAGCAAGAGGCAAATTATTTGGCGGGAGGAAATGTAGTATTTTTTGAGACTTGCCCTATTTGAAGTCCAATTTAATTCGTCATGACTTAGATGTAATGCATATTAAAAAAATATTTTTGACAATGTTTTCAACACTATCTATCATTAATGTAGACGGAAAGGCAAAAGACAATTTAAAATCAAGACAAGAGCTGAATGATTACTATTGGCATCCTAAATTGAAACTTAATCAGGAAGTAAGAAAATTTCCTAAAGCTTGCTACACAATTGATAAGAAGGCAAATAGATCTTGTGTGAATGGGTTAAAAATTTGAAATTCCCTGATGGATATGTGTCAAATATGAGTAGATGTGTGGATATGAAGAATCTTAAGTTATTTGGAATGAAAAGTCATGACAGTCATGTATTTGTGCAGAGATTAATACTAATTGCATTCTGTGAATTACTTCCACTAAGTGATTGGAAGGTCCTTATAGAACTAAGTTTGTTTTTCAAGTAGCTAACTGCAACCACAATCAAAATAATGACATGATGAGGCTGGAGAATGACATTCTACTTATTATTTGTAAGCTTGAACGGACATTCCCACCGAGTTTTTTTTTGACTCAATAGACCATTTTCCAATCAATTTGTCATGTGAAGAAAAAATTGTAGGGCTAGTGCAATTCAGGTGGATGTATCCTTTTGAAAGGTAATTACATATAATTTCTTGTGTTTTATTATTTCGTACTTTAAGTAATATTGTAATTTAATCAAATTGAAACCTAACATTGTGGTTGTAGGTATCTTTGTAAGTTGAAATTGAATCTTAGAAACAAGACAAATTTGAAGCTTCAATTTGCAATACATATTTAGTAGAAGAAGCATCATCATTTTGTTCTTATTATTTTGATGATCATGTTAATACAAAGAATAGAAATCTGCCGCAGAATTATAAAGGTCATGTGATAGTAGAAGATGATTCTGTGGATAAATTATCTATCTTCAAGCACCCTAGAAGAGTATTTGGAAGAGCAATGAAAGTTGTATGACAGATGAAGAGTACAAAGCAACCCGAAGTTATTTTTACTTAATTGTGAGGAGGTTGGACCATACATTGAGTATGTATACACAAAATGGTTGCAGGTTTAATCATAATATAATTTTATCTTTAATAGGAATTATTAAAAATTGATATATATTTATTCTTTCTCTTTTTTATATTTGTGTAGTATTTATGTCGAGCAGTTAAAATATAGGCAACGAGCAATTTTCAGCAATGATGTCGATTATATGATAGAAACTAAATTTGCGAATTGGTTCTAAAATTATGTGAGAATTATTAAGTTTTAAATTTTGAAATATTTAATTTATTTTTATCTTTTATTTGTTAATATCAATTTTTATAATTAATGTCACAAGTAATTGATCCTTCAAATGGAGATTCAAATATTTTTATTCAGAATCTAAGTAAAGGCCCATTTTGATATGAGACAACCTATCATGGGTATTTTGTTAATGGATATAAATTTCACATAATCGGGCACGGTTCTTCTAAAAATAACAATGAAGAGTGGTGTATGCATTAAAGGCATAGGATATAGTGCAGATGAGATTGATTATTATGGTCAACTCAAAGAAGTTATTGAGTTGGAGTATCCTGGACTTGAAAATAATAGGATTGTATTATTTAAGTGCGAGTGGTTTGATCCTACACCAAATGTGGGCACACAGATTCATTCGGATTATAAGCTAGTGGATATTAACCATAAACACAGATATAATCAAAATGAACCATTTATTATGGCAGTTCAAGCTGCTCAAGTATATTATTGTACATATCCAAGTTTATCTCGTGAAAAGAAAGATTGGTGGGCGATTTGCAAGATCAAAGCACGATCAAAATTTGAAGTATCACCATCGCAACAAAGAAGTGCACATGTAGAAATTGCACCAGCATTTCAAAAAGATGGCATAAATAATATCGAACTTTTGAATGTAGATGAAGATCCAGAAAATTTATGTGACTCAAATGGTGGCACAATAGAAATTGAACATGATCAATTTTTATCTGAAGATGAGTTCGAACTTCTTTCAGGATCAGACAAAATATTAGAATATCCATTAGAGGATGACAGTGATGCAGATAATTAAATTGTTATAATTTTATCATAAATTTAAACTATCAAAGATGTTTTATATTTTATTGAAATCTATTGGTGTGTTTTATTCGAAAATGCATGCTTGTTCATTATTTTTCTATTTTTTGTTCTTGTTTTATTTTGTACAGTAGATGGCACCCTAAAGGACGTGGTCGTGGTGGAGCTGGACGTGGACAAAGAAATGAACCAAATTCAACTGGTATGTTACATAATGTGCCAGAATCAGTACCAGCTCATAGCCACCATATCATGACTTCAACATCACAATGACCATCTCCATTTCTATCACCATTACCATCATTGAGACCTATACTAACACCTTTATCAGATGTAAGTCCACCACCGATTGTGCTTTCTGCTCGCACTTTTGATCCATCTCAATCTTCTACACCACAATTTACAACTGATTATTTCCCCATTTACATACCAATGATATCATCAAATGTTGTGCCTTCCTCTGTAGTCAGTGTAAAGTTAGGAATTGATTATGTGGATGAGCGGTAAAAGACATATGTAAAAATGAATTGAAATATTTTTTTTTGTTACTGTCAGTGGTTTTTTTATATTGTTATGATTTTCTTGTTTTCTATGTTATTTTTTATTTATACAGTTTTATTCCATCTCACAAGTGTTCGACTATAATTACAAAGGCTTTCAAGAAAATGGCTGATGCTAAAGCTTTCTCCTGGAAGAAAGTTTCTGAATTGACAAAGGAGTCATATTTTAAAGACTTTCAGGTAAAAATAATAAAATAAAAGAATTGAAAAATAATTATCTAATAACTTAACTTATATGTTTGTTATTATTCAAACAGTAAATAATTATGTTCTTGTTGTTAATATTAATTCTTTTTTTATTTTTCTATTTACAGAATTAGTGCACTTGACCACCCAAATTTGATGGAAAGATAAAGTCATTATGGGAGATCAAAGCTGCTCAATGGTATTCTGATTTTGTACATAAATTAAATAAAATGAAAGAAAGACCTAATTTTATATCCGAGGAAGACTGGCACGAGGGGCCTAATTATTGGGAGGAGCTAGATATGAATAAAAAATCAGATATTGCCCACAAAAATTGACGAAGTGTGGTTGCTAGACTAGGTACAGAAATCTATCAACACACTAGAGGTTCAAAGTCGAGGATTGAGCATGCTCGAGATTTGATACAAATTTAAATTTCTAAACATATCTATATTTTGTGGTTATCCTAATAGTCCAATAATTATAATCTCTGCATGGAATAAATAATTTTTTTTTTTCATTTGTTTTTTTATGAATTAATAAAAACATATCCTAGGCATGAGAATTGTGTCGTTATCCAAATTTTTATGAGATTTTCACGATGATGTATGTGAAGAAAGTGGATGGTTAGTATGTTGACAACAAGTTGTTGGGAAATTGGGCTTCCACGGTAGTGAGATTAAGATACAGAAACAATATAAACATAGAAAACAAGCAATATATATCTCAATCCAGCAAGCATCCACGACAGAATAAAAAAAACGAGAAATCAACACCGAAAATAACGTGGTTCGCTAGTCGCTCAGTACGACTTGCTACATCCACCAAAAAATGTGTATGCATTATAGATTAAAACCAAACAGAAAAGTCTGACAGTATGCAGCATAGAGAACAGTCGTGATAAATCACGTAGAGAGAAGAGAGAGAGATGATGATGAACAGTTCCACGGGTCCAAAAATAGCCACCCGAAAATAAAATTACAAATCATTTTATATTAAAAAACATCTCGGTTCATTTTAACAGCAGTAGGTCGGATCATGGAACGGGTCAGGCTCTGCTCCAAAAATTTTGGCATGCTAATCGGACAGCGGGGCCTCCGTTATTGTGCTACTACTGCATCCCCGGCCTCTTAATATTTCTTTTCCTACACTTACATGAAAATATTAAGACAGAAAAAACATTTTGTTATACAAATTGATTATTAAATAAAAACAAATTACATAAACATCACAAGTCTTAGATGATTGTAGTAACAAATTGTTATATTAATTAGACTTTATAAAACTATAGTACATTATGAAATTGTTTTGAATGCAAAGTATTTATTTTATTTTTTTTAAATCTAGAAAAGTTTTTATCTCTATTTTATCTCAGGACCTAATGGAGTAACATGTGACAGCTGCTCATCAACAAGTTGAGGGTTCAATGGATCTTCAACCAATTTACTTTGATCCTATTTATTTGGAGACAATAGGAGGTCGAAAGAAGCAGCGAGTGTACGGAATCGGCTCTAAGGGAGTGACATTTTGTTGTAGCATTTGTGCTTCTAATTCATCTGTCTCAACAAAGGTGGATGAGGGGGTCGAACAACAAGCATTGGAAACAAATGTACATATTGTAGATATGGAGCCCGAAATGAAAAAGAAGGATGAGCAGATAACTAATTTGATGGAAGAAATGCAAGAAATTAAAGAAATTAAAAAAACAATGCAATAGTAGATGTCCTATATGGAGTCATAGTTAGCGGCATTGGTGCATTAGATAGCATTTCGAGATCCAGCTGTGAATCCTCATAGGAGAAGCTAGCATTCCCTACAAATTATGAGGATGATTGAGTATGAGAATTATTTCTGAACTATTATTTATTTTTGTCTATGTGTAGTAAATAATTAAGATATTTTTTGCAGGTTTAAATTTTTTTATTCTAGTTTTATTCTTTGCTTTTCTGATAAAACAAATTATGAATCTTTGCAGTACACATTATGTGAGAGAAAAGAAAATTCTTATTTCAAGCATTCAGACATTACCACGGTCCTTCCAATGCATGGGTCTCATATTTACCAATTCCAGCTTTATCAAAAACTGGGCTAGCTTATATTATCTATATTATTCTAAAAACATTTTATTTTTGCACTCTCTTTATCTCTAAACATAATTGCTGGATATCTTTTGGATTTTTGTTGAAGCTGTATGACAATCAACTTTAATTTGTGTTTGTTCATGTCTATAATAATTCTTTTTATATATCTGTGAATATGTTTTTGTGTCTCTAAATTTCTTGAGTAGAGTTTTAGCCTATTATATGCATGTAAAATCTTATATTCAGTAGCGGCAGCAATGGTAGAGATGGCAGTGATGGACGTGGTGGTAGTGGAAGTGGTAGCGGCAGTGGCGGTGACAGTAGTGGCAGTGGTGGTGACAGCAGCGGCGGCGGTGACAGCAGTGGCAGCAGTGGCAGAGGCGACATCAGTGATAGTAGCGGCGGCAGTAGTAGTTGTGGCAGGAGTGGTAGTAGTGGCAGTAGTGGCACCATTAGAAGCAGTAGCAGTGGCAGCAGTAGTAGCAACAACAACAGCAGTAGTAGTGACAGTGGTAGTCGAAGTGGCATTGGAAATGATATCAGCAGCAGCGACAGCGGCATTGGCAGCGACAGTGGTAACATTAGCGGCCTCGGCCATGGCCGCGGAAGTGGTAGTGGCAAGTAGTGGAAGTAGTGGCAGTGATAGCGGGAGTAGCATAATGGCAACAAATGTGGTATATATGTACGTATACTACAATAGTATTTTATGTACAAATATTATGAGTATATATATGTACTCAGTATATATGTACGCATAATACTACAGTTTATATGTACATATACTATAGTAATATATGTACGAGTGAAATGCTAGTATATATGTACATATTTACTGTAACAATATATATTTATCAAAACATTATTTTTTTTATTTTTTTTATTTGATTTGTTGGTTTAAATTTCGTCCAGATATGGTAGTGCATTGTTTCCTATACGAAGCTTGTATAAGTGAAGACATATTTTAACAAACATTAAGCACCATGACTCGGAAAGCATTTTCCTAGGGAAAAGTTGGTGATCGGAGGAGCAGTGGGAGAGAAAGCAACGTCAATGCATTGA
Source organism: Sapria himalayana (assembly GCA_029783825.1). Lineage (NCBI taxonomy): Eukaryota > Viridiplantae > Streptophyta > Magnoliopsida > Malpighiales > Rafflesiaceae > Sapria > Sapria himalayana. The sequence goes on along the minus strand of JAREIK010002419.1, from coordinate 249,800 downwards.
TAGATTATACTTTATTTACAGTCGGTAGATACATTGATTAATAATATGTAATATATTTTTTATTATTTTTTTGTTTGTTATTTAAAATATTGTATTAGAATAAGTTATTGAATGAATTTTTTTTATTTAAAATTTTCATATATAGTTTCTGTTTTTATTAAATTTAATTTTTAAATATTAAATTATTTAATTAAAATTTTGTTGAAATTATATGACATTCAACTATAATTTTTGTTTGTTCAAGTCTATAATAACTATCTTTATATATCTTTGAATATGTTTGTGTTTCTCCAAAAATTTTGGGTAGAGTTTTAGTCTATTATAGGTATGTGAAAGCCTATTATCATCATTGGTAGCTATGGTAGTTGTGGCAACGGTGGTAGTGATGGCAGTGACGACAGTGGCGGCAGTGGCGCCAGAAGCGGCAACGGTGGCAGCAGCGACAACAATGGAGGTAGCAGTGGTGGCGGCAATAGCAGTGGTAGTAGCAGCCGTGGCAGTGGCGGCCACAGCGGCTATAGTGGAGGCAGTAGAGGAAGCGGTAGCATCAGTGGCAATGACAACATCAGTGGCAGCAGCGGCAGTAATGGCAGTTGAGGCAGCAACGGTAGTGGCGGTAGTGGAGGCAGCAGCCACTACACCGATAGCAGACATAGCGGCAGTGACAGCAGCAACAGTGGTAGTAATGACAGCATGAGCAGCAGGAATGACAAAAAATGTGGTATATACGTACTTATATAGTCAGTATATACGTACATATAATTCTGTAGTAAATCTATGTACATATATACTGAGTATAAATATACTCTGTATATATGCACACATAATACAATAATTTATATGTACAAATACTACAGTAATACATATACGAGTAAAATGTTAGTATATATGTACAATTTTGCTGCAGTAATATATATTTATCAAAACATAGTTTTTTTTAAAACTTATTTTGATTTGATTTAGTGGTTTAAATTTCTTACAGATGTGGTACCGCATTATTTTCCATACGAAGCTTGTATAAGTGAAGCCATATTTCAACAAACATGAAGCACAATGACTCAGACAGCTTTTTCATTGTGGAAAGTTGGTGATCAGAGGAGCAGAGGGAGATAAAGTAATGTTAATACATTGATATATTATATTTTATGCACAGTCGGTAGATACATTGATTACTAAGATGTGATATAATTTTTGTTATTTTTTTAGTTATTTAAAATATTGTATTAGAATAAGTTATTAAATGATTTTTTTTGTTTAATAAAAAATTTGGTTTTATAGTTTCTATTTTTATTAAATTTAATATAAAAATATTAAATTATTTAATTAAAGTTTAATTTAAGCTGTATGACAAATAACTTTAATTTGTGTTTGTTCATATCTATAATATCTATTTTTTATATATCTGTGAAAATGTTTGTGTGTCTCCTAATTTTTTGGGTAGAGTTTTAGCCTATTATAGGTATGTAAAAGCCTATTATCAATAGTAGTGCAGTGGCATCGATGGTAGTGGCGGCAGCGGAAGTGGTCGTAGATGTGGCGGCGGTGGCAGTGGCGGGAGCAGCATCGTTAGGAATGGGGGGATAGTAGGCAGAGCCGGCGGCTGTAGTAGTGGCTGCACCAGAAGCAGCGGTGGCAATGATGGTAGCAACACCTGCACATGAAGCATCGATAGCACCAGAAGCAGTGGCAACAGCAGTAGAGGTGGCAATGACAGTGACGGCGGCGGTAGTAGCAGCAGTTGGTAATGGCCGCTGTGGCATGCAGTGGTAGCACCGGCAATGACGGAAGCAGCGGCGGTGGCAACCATAGCTTCCGGCAGTAACGTCAATGGCAGTAGTGGCGACAATAGCAGTGGTATTGACAGTGATAGTGGCAACGAAGTAGTGGTATGAGTGTCAACGGGAGCAGCAGCAATAGCACCAAATGAGATATATACGTACAAATAAAGTCAGTATATACGTACATTTAATACTACAGTATTTTATGTACGTATATACGAAGTATATTTGTACTCAATTTATATGTACACATAATACTACTATTTATATGTACATATACTGCATTCATATATATACGAGTGAAATGCTAGTATATATTTACATATATACTATAGGATTATATATGTATCAAAACATAACTTTTTTTTAATTTGTCTGAGTGATTTAATTTTCTTACAAATATGATACCGCATTGTTCCTTATACAAAGTTTCTATAAGTGATGAGATTTTTCACTAGACATTTGTGTCGTGACTCATACAACATTGTCACAGTAGAAAAATGATGATCGAAGGAGTAGAGGGAGAGAAAGCAACATCAATGAATGGATATATTATAATTTATGTACTGTCAGTAGATACATTGGTGAATAAGATGAAATAAAAGATTGTTATTTGTTTGTTTCAATTATGTAAAATATTTAATTAGAATATGATATTAAATAATTTTATTTTTTGTTTATTATAAATTATAAATTATTTCAATTTTTATTCAATTTGATATAAAAATATTAAATTATTAAATTAAAAAAAATAAAAATTTTTAAATTCTGAAATTATTTTTGAAATTAAAATGGCTAGGGAAAATTCCCTTCCTAAATTAGCAAGGGAAAATCTCTTTTTAATTTAGCTAGGGAATTTTCGCTAGCTAATTTAGCTAGGGAAATATTAAAATTAGAGACGGATATTCCGTTGCTAAATTTATTTAGCTAAGGACTATATCCGTCGCTAAAATTTAAAGTCCATCACTTTAGCTAGGAAATCATCCATCGTTATTTTTGTTTAGCGATGGAATATCTAGTTTATCTTACAAATTTAGCCACGGTATTTTACTTTTTTAGCAAGGGATTTTTCCATGACTAATTTTTTATCTAGGGACACTTTCCGTCGCTAACATTTAGCAAGGTGGACTTTAGATAGGGAACCAATCTGTCGGTAATCCATCGCTATATCCTGTTTAGCGACGAATAATGCCCATTTAGCAAGAGAATTGTCCCCAGCTATATAGGATTTTTCTTGTAGTGTTTATCTATCTATCTTTTTGTCTATCAATCAATCAATCTATCTTTCTATTTGTTTATCTATATATATTTCAATCTATCTCACTGTCTATCTATATATCTATTTAACTATCACTATCTATCTATCTATCTTTATAAGTATCTATCTACCTATTATTATATTTGTCTATTTGGATATCTAATTATCTATCAATATATATGTTTATCTATCTATTTAACTTTCTATCTATCTTTCTATGTGTCTTTCAATCTATCTATCTCTATTTATCTATTTTTCTATCTATCTATTTGAGTATCTTTTAATCTATCTATCTATATATTTATTTCTATATCTGTATATCTATCTATCTACTATCTATCTATTAGTCTATTTATCTATCTATCTAAGTATCTATCTATATATCTATATGTCTATCTATCTATTTATCATTATGTTTATTAGTATATTTTTTTATCTTTCAATTTGTCTATCTCTTTATCTATCAATCTCTATATCTTTTATCTATCTATATTACTATATGTCTATTAGTTTTTCTATATATCTTTCTATCTCACTATCTTTCTATTTGTCTATTTGTATATCTAACTATCTTTCGATATGCCTATCTATCTATTTATCTATCTATTTATCTATCTATTTATCTATGTATCTATTTATTTATCTATTTATCTATGTATCTATTTATTTATCTATTTATCTCTCTATCTCTATATGTCTATATGTTTATATATATACATCAGTATCTATTAATTTGTCTTTCTACCTATCTGTGTATCAATCAATCTATCTATCTATCTATCTGTCAATCTATCTATGTGTCTTTCAATCTATTTATTTATATATATGTTTATCTATCTATCTATCTATCTATATATCTATCTATCTATTTAGATATCTATCTATTTGTCTATATGTCTATCTTTCTAGCTAACTCTTTGTCTATTCCTCTAGCTATCTATCTTTCTATCTCATTATTTTTTATATATCTAACTTTTTATTAATCTATCTATATATCTTTATTTCTATCTATCTATTTATCTATCTATCTATATATCAGTTTATTTTTCAATCAATCAATCTATATATCTCTCTATTTATCTGTCTATATTACAATTTGTGTATCTATCAATCTAAGTATTTGTATATTTTTTATCTGTCTATCTATTTCTATGTCTATCTACCTATCTGTCTATCTGGCTTTTTGTCTATCTATCCATCTATTTCTCTTTGTATCTAGCTATCAATCTATTTATGTGTGTCTAAGTGTCTGTGTCTATGTATAGACGTGCATATGTCTCTATGAGCTATGTGTATATGTGTCTATGTGTCTAATGTGTATAAATGTCTAGTCTATGTGTCTATGTGTCTATGGGTCTAGGTGTCTATCTGCATATGTATCTATGTACATATCTATATATATGTCTATCTATCTATCAACCTAACTACCTATCTATCTATCTATTTATATATCTATATATCTGTCTATGTTTCTATTTAACTTTCTATCAACATTCTTATCTGTATATCTATTTATTTGTCTATCTATCTATTTTTAAATTTGTCTATCTAATTATATTTGTATCTATCTATCTATATGTCTGTTTATCTATCTATATGTCAATTTGTCTATCTAATGATCTTTTTATATATATCTCTCTATCTCTCTATTCATCTATTAGAGAATCAGTCTATCTATCTATTTTTCTCTATGTCTATATATATTTATGTATATTTATCTATCTATCTATCTATATAATTTTCAATCTTTCTATTTGTCTTTCTGTCTCAATATATATTTCTTTATCTATCTTTTAGTATATAAGTTTATTACTATATGTTACTATCTATATATCTATCTATCGATCAATCTATATATTTGTTAATAGTCTACTTGTCTATCTATCTACCTGTCTATTGATCTATCACTCTCTATTTGTCTATCTTTCTATCTATCTATATGTCTATCTATATTTATATCTATCTATCTTTCTATCTATCTATGTATCTATGTATCTGTCCATTAATCTATCTATCTAACTATCTATTTGCATATATGAGTAATTGTCTATTTATCTATCTCTCTATCTATCCTTCTATCGGTTTATCTGTCTTTCTACCTTTTTATATTTTTGTCTATCTAATTATATATGAATCTATCTATCTATATATCTATTTGTCTAACTATCTATCTATCTATTTGTCTATTTATCTATCTTTTTATTTGTAGATTTGTATATCTGTCTATTTATCTTTCTATCTATATACGTGTTTATATGTCCATCTATCTTTCTATTAATTAATCAATATATCTGTCTATCTATTTATGTGTTTATTTGCCTATTTATTTATATGTCTATTTGTATATCTATCAATTTTTATATATCTATCTAATAATCTATCTATTTGCCTGTCTATATAGCTATATATATATATATATATCTGTATGTCTGTCTATGTATCAATCTATCTCTCTAACTATCTATATGTCTATCTTTTTATACATCTACTTCTCTATCTATCTATCTATCTTTCTTTCTTTCTTTCTATTTGTATATCTATCTATCTCTCTATCTATCTGTCAATCTATCTATCTATAAACTAGCTATCACTCTTTTTATATTTCTATTAATTTGTCTATCTATCTATCTGTCGATCTATCTTTTCTATATATCTCTCTATTTGATAATCTATCTACTTGTCTAACTATATATCTATATATTTTTCTAACTTTTTGTATATTTATCTATCTATCAATATATCTATATATTGATAGAGAAATAGATCAATATATCTATTTGTATAGACAGATAGAGAGATAGATAGACACTTAGATAAAGAAATTGATAATTATTTAGACAAATAGATCTATAGATTGATCGATAATTTGATTGATAGAAAAATAGACAAACAGTTAGATAGAAAAATAGATAGATAGATAGACATATAGCTAGATAAATAGATAAATAGATAGAATTATAGATAGATTGATAGGTAGATAAATAGATAGATAGATTGATAGATAAATATATAGATAAATAGACAAACAGATAGTTAGATATACAGATAGGTTAGTTAGATAGATATATAGTTAGATAAATAGATAAATAGATAGATACATTGATATATTGATAGATAGATAGATAGATGGACAGATAAATACATTTATAGATAGATAGATAGATAGAAATAAAGAAAGATATACCGAAATATAGACAGATAGATATATAAAGAGACAGATATATTGAAAGATAGAAAGATAGACAAAAAGAAAGACATATAGATTGATTGATAGATCGATACACAGATATATTGATAGATAGATGCATAGTTAGATAGATAGATAGATAGATAGAATGTTAATTAGATTGATAAAAAGATTGATAGATAGATTGATAGAGAAATTAATAGATAGATAAATAGACAGATTATTAGATTAATCGATAAATAGATTGATATACATATTGATAGATAGATTATAAGAAAGATAGATAGACAGATTGTTAGATAGATAGATTTATTGATTGATTGATAGTTAAATAGATAGATAGTTTGATAGATATATAGTTAGTTAGTTAGCTTATTAGACAAATAGATAGATAGACATATAGAAATAGAGATAGATATACAGATATATATATATATATATATATATATATATATATATATATAGATTAATAAACACATTGATAGATAGACAAATAGATATATAGATATATAGACAAATAGATAGGTAGACAGAGAGGTAGGTATGTAGACAAATAGATAAATAGATAGATAACAGGTAGATAAACAAACATATAGATAGACAGTTAGATAGATAGATATACAAACTAATAGATAGACAGATAGATAGACAAAGAGATAGACAAATATATAGACAAATAGATAGACAAATATATAGACAAATAGACAAATAGATGGACAGAGTGATAGACAAATAGATAGATAGATAGATATTCAAATCATTAGACAGACAAATTGACAAACATAAAGATAGACATATAGACAAACAAATAGACAAATACATAGATAGACAGATAGACAAATAGATATAGATATATATCTATATATATATATATATATATATATATATAGATATATATATATATATATATTGATTGATATATAGATAGATATATTTATACATATACATATATATTGATTGATATATAGATAGATATATTTATACATATACATATATATAGATAGATAAATACATAGATAAATCTAAAGAAAGAAAGATAGATAGATAGATCTATAGACAAATAGATAGGTAGATAAATTTATATAATGTTATATAGTTAGATAAAATTATAGATAGATAGTTAGACAGAAAAGATATAATGATATATATATATAAATATATATACAGATATATAAATAAATAGATACATAGACAGATCAATAAACAAATTGATAGACAGACAGACAGATAGATAATTATAAAGATAGGTAGACAGATAGATAGTCAGATAGATAAATAGATAGATATAAAGATAGATAGAAAGATAAATAGACAAATAGGTTGACAAAAAGATAGATAGATAAATATATAGACAGATAAATAGACAAATTGATAGATAGATAGATAGATAGATAGATTGCTCGATATACAGATAGCTAGATAGATAGATAGATAGATACAAAAATAGATATATTGATTGATAGACAAATCAATAACCAGATAGATCGACATTTAGATAGACATATAGATAGAGAGATAGATATATAGAAATATATAAAGTTAGATAGATAGATAAATAGACTGATAGATAAACATATAGATAGATAGACAAATAGCTAAACATATAGCTAGTTTAATAGATAGATAGATAGATTGACACATATATAGACAAATAAATAGAAAGATAGATAGATAGATAAATATATAGATAGATTGACCAAAAAACAAACAAATAGATAGATAGATAAATAGACATATACATAGACAGATAGATATAAAGATATTGGATAGACAGATAGACAGATATATAGATAGGATATATATTTATATATAGACTAAAAGATTGATAGATTGATAGATATATAGTCAAAAAGCTTGATAGATTCAAAGGCAAATAGATAAATAGATAAATAGATAAATATAAATAGATAAATAGACAGATAGATAGACAAATTAATTTACACTTAGATAGAATGATAGATTGATAACACTTAGATAGATATAGAAGATAGCTAGATATACACAGATAGATTGATAGATAATTAGACAATTATATAGACAAATTGAAAGATAGATAAACAGATAGATAATAGATCGAGAAATACATAGACAGATAGATAGATAAATTGATAGATAGATAGATAGTTACATTGATAGTTAGACTAAAAGAAAGACAATTAGATATAGAAATAGATTAACTAATAGATAGATAGACAAATTGATAGATATTCAGATAGATAAAGAGATATATAAAAATATAGATAGATAGATATATTGATTGATTTATAGATAGATAGATAGATAGATAGATGATAGAAAGATAGATGACATATAGATGCTTAATAGTTAGATAAAAGATAAATAGATAGATTATATAGATTTATAGTCTAATAGATAGATAGATTAAAAAGATGATCAACAAATAGTAGACAAATAGATAGATAGTGTTGATAGATACATATACATATAATAGATAGTTAGTAAACAAATATATAGACAGATAGATACACATATAGATAGACAAATAGATATATAGAAAGATAATAGTTAGATAGTTAGAAAGATAGATAGATAGATTGATTGATTAGTAGACTTAATAAATAGTTAGTTAGTTAGATAGATAGACAAAGATAGATGGATTTATAGACTAGTCAATAGACATATAGTTAGACTGATCGATAAACAAAAAGATAGATAGATATTTAGATAGATAGATAAATAGATAGATAGATGTGAAATAAATAATAGTTATAT